>CATIVE010000598.1:0-85029 GCA_949628195.1 Phasia obesa
TATATATATATATATATATATATATATATATATATATAATATATATATATATATATATATATATATAATAAATAATATAATAAATATATATATATATATATATATATATATATATATATATATATATATATATATATATATATATATATATATATATATATATATATATATATATATATCTATATATATATATATATATAGATTTACTATATAATTATATTATACTAGAAAAAGCTGTCCTGGTGCTATATTCTATCGTTTGAGTGTGTGAAAAAGGACAAAACATTAAAAAAACATCAAATCCTTAAAAAATAAATACATATAAATAAAATAAAATTTTGAAAAGTTTTGAAAACTCACCAAGAAAAATTGAACGGTAAGAAAAACTGAATTCAAAACTGAAAAAAATAGAAAAAACTATTGATAAGAAATTAAAAAAATGAAAATTTACAAAAAAACAATAAAATAAGTGTCCATAACGTGAGATTTTGTAATAAAAACCAAAAAAAAAAAAAATATTTAAAAAAAAGAAAATTTTGAATGATATACAATAAAAATTTTTAAATACTTTTCATGAAAAAAAATTAAAATAAAGAAAAATTAGAAAATTTTGAAAAGTAAAACTTATTACAATAAGAAAATTTTGAACCGTAAGTAAAAACTGAATATCAATAATATTTTGTTAAAAAAATAATTCAAAATAATAAAAATTGAACTCATCCTTTAAAAAAAGAAAACTATTCTGAGAGAAGATGAAAATTAATTTAAACAATAAAAGATAAACTGAAATAAAAATCAATGAGCTTAAAAAGATTTAAGAAGAAAACAAATACGACAAAAGAAAAATATAATATTTAAAAAATATAATAACGAATAAACAATTTTAATTTAAAAAAAATATAATCCAGGGTCCAAAATTAGAAAGATATAAATATGTAATGAAAATTGTTTAAAAACAGAAATTTAGAAAAAGAAAAGAATTTTAAAAAGAAAATTTAAAAAAAAATTTATGAAAGAACACGATAAAAATAAAAAACTTAGAGAAATCTCAATAATTTTAAATTTTATCAACTTTGATATAAGTGCAGCTGAAAAATAATATATAAAAACGCAAAACTATCAAAAGCAATAATAGTGTGTATATAATAATATATGTATATATTAAAAAACAATCGATAGAAAAACTGAAAGTATTAAACTAAAAACTAAATTTAAATTTTATATGTAAATTTTATATGTGAAATTGATTATAAAATTTAATATTGTATTTGAAAAAAAAGCAGTTTTGAATTTAAAAATGATAAAAAACATTGAAGTCTAATGAAACCTAAAGAATATCAAGAAGCTAAGTGATTGTGAAGAAAGGAAATACATATATGAGGAAGTAACATCAATTGTTCCCTTTGAAGACATCATAAAAAGGAAAGTGCATTTCATTAAAATCAATTTCTTTAAATTACTATTTATATTATTATTAAAATAATTATTTTTATTGTTACATTAAGTGTTTATTTTTATCTTAAAATTGTTATAAATATTTGTTTGTTTATATAAAAATATTGTTAATAGATTAAATAATTATTTAAATTACTTTTTTACGCGTTTATACGTGCATATAAATTATATTTTGTTATTTATCGTTAATAAATCAGTTTTTTCTTTCTTTTAATTAAAAAAAAAACCTTTAAAAAAATATTTATTGAATATTAAAAAATGGCGCATACTTTAGACCCTGTTAAATTTTTGGAACGATTACCAGAATTTTTTGGGGAGAAAAATAATTTATATACATTCATATCCCTTGTTGATAAAATTAATCCCCTCTTTTTACAGTACGATGAACCTTTCCAGCTTTTATTTCTCGATCTGATTAAAAGTAAAGTTTTTCATGTGCGATCGTGGTAAATTAATTTTCATGTGCGATCGTGGCCGGAGATTAAATCAGTTTTGGTGAATTATTTTGGGGAGAATCGAAGTGTAGAAGAGCTTATGACCAACTTCGTTCTGTGATTTTCAGAAAGAATGTAGTTGAATTTTATAATGAAATGAAAGATAAACTTAGAAGTTTCAATAATAAGGTAGCTTCGGATTTCGGATTAGATGTAAATAGTGAGCAGATTGCTAGGAACAATTTGAGAACTTCTCTGGATATTTTTAAACAAAAAATTCCGGAACCAATGAAGACCATAGCATGTAGGAATCCTGATACTCTTGAGAGTGCAATGAATATCCTTTTTGCATCGGGATATGCTAACTGTGGAAGTAATGGAAGGGAAAATGTTTTTGATAATAGGAATAAAAATTATTTAAATACAAATAATAATTACAATAATAGATTTCAAGATAATAGAGGCGGTCTTAGCAATACACAATCCAAATTATAATCATAAGGAGAATTACAGCTATAATTTTAACCCAAATTGTTTCTCAGAGCAACAACATTCTGAACCTATGGATATTAATATGATTCAGAATGGTAATACTGTAAGTAATTTACGAAAAATACCGGTTCCTCAAAATATGTTACAAAATAATTCTTCTTCTGAACTGTTAAACCAAAATATAGTAATAGAAAATTTTCGTTTTCCAGCCTCTCCGGAGAATTACCGTATATAACAATAAAAGGAAATCTTAAATTTATAGTGGATACTGGTGCAACTCATTCACTTGTAAATCCGGATTTATGTAACTAACTCTCCAAAATGGAGAGTTAGTTCAGCGAAAGTAATTTTAAAAACCGTTCAGAATCAAGTGTTTTCAGACACAATTTATCATGTACCCATGTTTTCTGAGTTAGGTGATATAAATGAGAAAATGAGACTAATAGAATGTAAATTTCATAATTATTATGAAGTGAACTTAGGATAAATAATAAAACCGTGCCTTTATTATTTCCAAAATTACGTAAAGTTTAATTAATTAATAATATTGAATGTGGATTAGTCCATATCAAAGAACATCATAATCATTTTAGCGAAATAGTTTTTAGTGAAGGGGTATATAATGCAGATGCATTGTCCCGAATTGAACCCGAAATAAATTTAATTGACCAACCTCGAACAGGAATTATATCTGAAAGCAGTTCTCCAATTAATGTTTATAAAATTCAGTTAATTATAGAAAAATCAAATTTTGCTTCTCTTAAAGTAATAACTCAATCGATATTTAAAAATTCTATGAAAGTAATAACGGCGAATAGTATCAATGAAACTGATATAGTAAATATTATAAAGAATCACTTTCATCCAACAAAAGTTAATGCAATTTTAATCCAAGATAATTTAATGTGTGATGTTTTTAAAAAAACAGTTTTAAAATATTTTCTAAGTTCTAATCTAAAAATCGCAAAGTTCAATAGCTGCCTTGATGATATTTTGGATGAGAATGATCTTCTTCAAAATGTACATCAGAAAAATAACCATCGCGGTATAAATGAAAATTTTGAACAATTAAGAAAGAAAATATATCATCCGAAATTAAAATTAAGAATTCAGCAATTTATAAATAATTGTCATATTTGCAATGTAGAAAAGTATGACCGTAAACCAATAAAACAAATATTTAAGTTAACTGAAACCCCTGATAGACCTGGTCAAATAGTACATATAGATATTTTTTATAGCCTTGAAAAAACATTATTTTTAAGAGTAATCGATAAATTTTCTAAATTTGCACAAGCAATTAAAATTCAAAACAGATCATGGGTAGAATTCAAGAGAGCCCTGATTCAGTATTTGAGTATTGTAGGTAATATTAATAAAATCGTAACTGACAATGAGTTAGGTTTTAAAGCATTACCATTAACTGAATTTTTAAGACAGAACCAAATTGAGATACATTTTACTTCAAATAATAATCACACTTCGAATGCAGATGTAGAACGTCTTCATAACACTTTGAACGAATATATTTATTTACTCAGACACGACCCTGAAAAAGATAATGATACGGTTGAAGAGAAAATTTATAAAGTAATCATGTTTTATAACAACACAATACACTCTACCACAAAATGTAAACCTAATGATTTTCAAAGCGGTTTAATAAAAGCTGAGGATTATCCAAAACTTAAAGAAAGAATTTTGAAATTGAAAGAAAAATCAATTAAAAATTGAAATCATAATCGAGAAGATTGTGAGATTCAAACTGGGGAGGTGTACTTAAGAATTGAGGTGGAAAAAATCATGCTAAATTTCGTAAAAAGATTTGACAGTGACCATGTTGTAACTCAAACAGGTCACAAATATTATAAGTCAGATATTAAAAGGAAGAAAAAATTGCAGAATTGAATTTTTTGTAATTGTTGTTAAAATTAAATTTTACCTAAATTATTATATGTATGTCTGTATGTATTCTTATTACTGATTTATGAATCTTTAAACTTAAAGGTGGAATATCAACAAATGTTATTAAAAATATATGCAAGTTTTATTTTATTATTTTTGTCACATTATGTAAATTTTCCTCGGAGCGTCAAATCCGTGACAATATCTTCACCTAAGGATTATAATGATATTGTCCCAAGTACGAATCTCACCAGACCTTAAAAAAAACTTACTCACATATCTACCACAAATGGATTAACACATATTGATATACATTCTCACAGGTTTACAAAAAAAAACATATTTTATTTACTCTACCCAAAAATATATATATACCTATTTATATCAAAATGATATACATATGTATATTACATCTTCATATACATAAGTTCAAACTTATTCTTCTTTTTTTTGTATAAATATATATAATTACAATTTTTGGTTTTTTCTTATATTTTTACTAACTATATTTTTTTTATTAAATATAATTTTTTTTATTGAATATATAAAACTTTTGTTCTAATATATTGACAATTTAAACAATATTTATATAATATATTAACAATTTTTAATTGAATAAATGTTACCTTTAATAGATTATATATTTGAATTTTTATTATTTTTTTCAACTTTATTTATTTAATCTTCAAATATAATTGAACTAACAATAAGTGTTCACATCTTAAAACTAAATTATACTTAATTATTCCAGCCAATGCCAGGCTCAAATTCATTTTCCGGCTGATGTCATCATTTCGGGTTCACCTCTCTGGGGTTTGGCCGAAAAATGTAATATCCCTCCTTGTTAGTCGAATGTAGCCGCGGTCGTTTAGGATGTTACGAGCCAGCGAGTTAGGATGTGTTTCGAGCTTTTTTAAATATGTTAATGCATGTTTCGCGATTTCTGCTTCAATCAATGGCACGTTTAAATCTTTGTGGATGTTCGAGTTTTTAATATACCAAGGAGCGCATGTAATCATTCTTAAAATTCTATTTTGCCGCCTTTGAATTTTTTCCAAGTTTGAAGCTGAGGCAGTGCCCCATAACTGACTCACATAACGCCATATTGATTTGAGTATCGAATTGTATAGCAAAAGTTTGCAATCTAAGCTGAGAGTAGAGTTTCTGCCAATAAGCCAGTTAAGTTGGACTGCTTTCAATTTCATTTGTGTTAACTTTGATTTTATATGTATACCGAGGTATTTGACTTCAGAAACTTGAGGTATCATTTGATTATTTATGCGAATAGGGGGACATGAGTCCCTACGTAGTGTAAACGTTATGTGAGTGCATTTTTGTTCGTTCACTTTTATTCTCCACTTCTTGAACCAGTTTTCCAAATTAAATGTGTGGTGTTGTAAATATCGCGATGCTATTTGGGGACTGTCGTGGACGCTTAGAAAAGCTGTATCATCAGCAAATGTCGATGTGTGGACTCGGTCACTAGTTGGCATATCCGAAGTATACAATAAATATAAAATAGGTCCCAATATACTACCTTGGGGTACTCCAGCGGCAATAGACTGTGGTGAACTTAAAAAGTCTCCTTCTTTCAGTATAAACTTTCGATTAGTTAAATAACTTTCTAGCAAGTTATAGAAGTTTTTAGGCAAATTTAGCTTTAACTTATATATTAAGCCTTTATGCCATACTTTGTCGAACGCTTGAGACACGTCTATGAAAAGGGCTAAAAAATATTTTTTTCCTCAAAGGTCTTTTTGACCACATTTACTAATCTGTGTGTTTGTTCGATTGTACTGTGTTGTTTTCTGAATCCAAATTGATGATTCGGAATACATCCCATATCGCTTAGAATTGTGTTTAACTTAGAAATTAAAATCTTTTCGAATAGCTTTGACATGTTTGATAAAAGGCTTATGGGTCTGTATGATTCTACTTTTGTGTGATCTTTTCCCGGCTTAGGAATCATAGTTATCAAAGAAATTTTCCAATTTGATGGAAAGTACTCAAGACGACAAATGGCATTAAATATAAAGAGAATTATTTTTAGTGCAATACTAGGAAGCTCAATTAGCATCTTATTGCTCGTTTTATCAAAACCAGGCGCTTTCTTGGTGTTTAAATCAGTTATTGCCCTTTCAATATCATGAAGCTCAAACCTTAAGGTGACTGCAGGACTAACATCGACAGGTGGCAACTCAGCTATATCAGTCGAGTCATTTGGAATAAACACGTTTTTTAAATGGTCAACAAATAGATTACCTTTTTCAGTATCATTTCTTGCCCAACCGCCACAAGAAGTTCGTAAGGGAGGTTTGCGTATGACTGGTCGTTTTAAGTTTCTACATGCACGCCATAATGAATAATCTGATTGTGAGGTTGTGTCAAGATCCGCCAGGTAATTTTCCAGGGATGCTATTCTTCGACATTCCAGCAGCTTTTTAAGCGTTTTCGTGCACTCCTTTAGTCTATTTTGAGCTGGGGAGATCTGTGTAACTGCCACTCTCTTCGGATTCTTCTTTTTTCAGTCAGGAGCCGTTCGACATCCGCAGAATAAATTTGGTTGTATCTAGTTTGTCGTCGGGTTGTTGTTGCATGTTGAGCGGCCAGCTTGAGGTTTTTTTCAAATTGAGAAAGACACAGCTCTACGTCTTCTGATGTTCTTAGCGGTACATTCTCCGAACAATGAGAACTAATATATTTTCTATAACTTAACCAATTTATGCGAGTGCTTGTTGTCGGTGACATCATTTCTTGTTGATTCCATATAGAAACAATAGTGGGTGAATGATCTGAAAATAAATCTAGTGATGCTTCAACTTTAATCATTTCTCTTGAAATGCCCTTAATTACACCAAAATCAATAACATCAGGTAAAAATCGCTGTACTGATATAGTAAATCTAGGAGGGAGGTGAATAAATCGATGAAATGACTAAGTTTTGATGAAATTCTTCAAGACAGATGTTTGTTGCTAGAAGGTAGTCCTCACAAAAATCGCACAATAAATGTGTTTAATTCGGGCCTTTATCAATATTGCAATTTAGACACTGGACAGGTCCTGGACGCTTATGCGGCTCCTCTACAGTTATTTTACGGTGTAACAGGTATTTCAGATTGTAAATGGGGTGAATTTCGTTCTTCTTCAATCTGATATCTCCAGGTTCCAGTTCAACGCGAAATAGTGGTTGGGGGACACGTTCCCGATTACGGAGATTATCTACACTTTTTATTTTAAAACCCGCTTTTTGGAGTCCGGCTCTTATTTCAGCTGGATCAACGTATGAATCTACACCTTTAATGACTACCTGTAGACCTTTGCTACTCTTCAGCTGATAGGTATAAAAGTTCTTTTTGCAGTTTTCAAACTCGCTTACTGCTTTACGATAACTACTTTCATCAATAAATTGTATTTTTGTCTCAGCAATGTTACCGCGCTTAATGGGAATTACATAAAATGAGTTCTCGCCAATAATTGTAATTAAATTTTTTATTAAATCGTTCGAATTTTTCTCCCTTAAATAAACTGGAGGTGGTTTGAACGACTTAATTGCCGTTTTATGTACACTCGTTTCACTATCTAAGATAGCAAAACGATTATGGGAATTTATTCCGTTAGAGTCCTTGTCTTTTTGTACTTTAGCCAATGGTGCAATCTGCGGAGATTTAGGGCTTCGACCTCTTTTCAATACAGTTATGTATCTGTCCATCCCCACTTGCGTCTTGGGTTTTTCTACACTATCTATAATATCTTTGGCAACACTGTGTTCAGAAGGCGATTTGTTTGTATTTATTTTATTGTCATCGCTTAGTAAAAGTGATGAACAAGATTGGGCACGTATAACTGGCGTAGCATTAATACACAAATTATTTTCAGTTTTTTTGTTTTTATTTAATTCAGCATTGTCAACATTTTTGTTGCTTAAATTAAACAGGCTCATTAGCCTTTATTGCTTTTATTTTATTTTAAAAGTAGCAATTCAATATGCCGTTATACAAAATAAAGAATAGGAAAAAAAAGAAAAAACATATTATACAAACAACTTTGTTGTTGTATTAAAACAGGTTTGTTTTTTGTTTTTGTTTTAAGTTGTTCACACAATGTACATATGTTTTGTTTTTTGTTAATGCGAGCTTAAAAAAATCGCGTCCGAACTTATCACCGCCAAAAACAGAACTGGAACAGAATACGATCTTAACGATATAATTTTTCCAATTTGTTTTGATTTCTATTGCAAATGAAATTTTAACATCACAATCTGATGTTGCCTTTTCAAATTTGCTACAAGTCGAACTTGATTATATCAGGGCTGGTATAAAATGCTGTAGAACCGCCTCCAAATATCTATCAAGTGTAATTTATGGAAATTATTTCTTTGTAGTGTTTTTAATAATTGCATGTGTAGCAACTAGAATTCAGTGTGGAAAGAAAATTGTGTAGCCATCGTCATTAAAGAGAAAAAAAAAAACGAATAACGTTTTAGGTTTTAAGATGCATCAGTAATTCCTGGATAAAACTTAGCTACCATTCTGTTCATTAGCTAATATATGCTATTTAGCTCTTCGTAAGAGTCAACGCAAGCAGACGCCTGTGTAGTCTGGGAAATAAGTAGGGTGGAGAGACCAAAGCTCTCTATCTAAAATTATCAATATTAAAGAAAAATAATTAAAATCAAGGCATAAAAAAGCTTTCTCTTCTCTTTTAATGTAGATTAGGGGAACAAGGATTAGGGGACCGAAAAATGAAGCCTTGCAAAGGACGAAGAGATTAATGCCAAAAGTAAATCAAGTAGGAAATATAACCCCAACCAGAATCAAATGAGCTACTAGGTCACTCTGGAATTAAGCATTAAGATAGAGGTCTAAGGATGAAGATTTTAAACCCAATACCCAGTCTAACCGCGGAAAAGAATTAATCGTTAAAATTTACTTTCAGCGGATCTAAACCTAATTATGCATTGATTAATGATACTCAATCACAAGCTCTACCACGGGGGTCCTTAGTATCATAAAATATATAGCCACTGATTTTAAACAGGCTGTTTGTCGTTAAATGAGTCTCTGAAATCAGCATGACATCAATTTGTAGATTCTTAAGGAAGTACTCAATTTCATTTTTATGTTGGCGTAAGTCGTTTGCGTTCCAGAAGCATATTTTTAAACAGATCATGGCTTCATAAGTACTGACTGCAATATCATGGATTGCATTTTTAACATTTCTTGCATCATATTTCCCATGGATTTCATAAAATTGTTTAAAGACTGCACTAATGTATCAGTTGTACCTTCGAGGCGACTGAAGTTAGCGGATGGGATTTGTTCTTTATTTTCCGTGTATAAATTGTTGTTGTTATTTGATGTTGGTGGTACATTATGTAGAAAATGGATGGCAGGATCGCCATGTAGAAAGTCTATTTTTATAATTTTAAATAATTTAGACTTTTATTTTATTTTGGTTTTTTTATACTTGGTGCTCCGCGGTTAGAGCTACCAAGTGACTTTTTATTATTCTTGTTATTCTTACAAAAGTCTTCTGCTTATATACTATTTGGTTGAGTGTTTTTACAAATCACACTCAACCTCGTAATTCTATTCTTATCCTAATTAGTCTCTACCTTAACATAATAAAATACCAGGCAATCATGAATTTTGAGTGATTTCCAAAATTCATGATTGAGTGAAACTTTAAAATTTAAAGTGTTTAAATCTATGGGAAATATGATCTATTTATTAACAGTTTTTATTTTAATAATTTTTATTTAAAACTGAAATATTTTGGGGTGTAATATGAAGCGTGCTGATGGGCGTGTGCGGACAACAAAGTCAAGGGCATTTTAGTGGTGCATTAATTTGAAGGCCACTTGACTGTTGTTTACTTAAACTGTGTGTGGGAATTTATTATTGTTAATGCAATATAACAACAACAACAATGTATTCTTTGTTTGTTTCTCCACTTGAACATTAATATTTATTTACCATACCAAATGTGTTGGTAATTAAGACTGTTTGTTACAGTACATGTGTGATGGTTATACTAACCGATCAGTCACACTACACCTCCGCTTTTCATAAGAATGTTCATATAACGTGAGTTTTATGGACATTCTTTTACAAAACTTAAAAGTAATTACATATTTGTTTTTATTTTATTTCTTTAATTTGTAAAGTAATTCTTATATTAATTTTTCTTAAACTATCCATGGAAGTTTTATTATATATAATATTATTTTTTATTGTGATATATCTTAAGTCTATTATTATGAACTGTTTGTTCTTTATTTGTTTTCTTATCAACTATGGTTACATTATTTCTTAAATCTATTTTCTTAATTTTAAATGGTCCTTTGTATTGGACATCTAATTTATGACCTACTTCATTTTTTAATAAAACTAAATCTCCTAATTTCAAATTGTAATCTATTATATTTCTATCATAATTTTGTTTTTGTTCTATCTAATAATATTCGAGCTCTTTTAAATGCTATTTCTAGTCTATATTTTGCCTCTTTGGCGTAGTTATCTATATTGTATAACGGAGTAATTTTATCTACCTCTGTGAATTCTGAAAATGTATTTGGGTTTTTTGAAAAAACTAATTCATAAAGACAATAGTTATGTACGGTTGATGGTGTAGTATTAAACCAATATGTGAAATATTTCAAATATTCATCCCAATCTGTTTTATCTATTGAAATATAGGAACGCACATATTCATTGAAAGTTCTATGACTTCTTTCTATTGTTCCTAGAGTTTGATGATGGTGGACCGTTGAGGTTAGTTTTTCTATTTTGAGGAGACTACACAATTCCTCCAATATGGAATTTTTGTATTCTGTTCCTAGTCCGAAATGAACGTTTTCATCGGGCCATAGGTAAAAATAAAATTCTCAAATATCGATTTAGCGACTGTCTTAGCGCTTTTGTCCTTAATGGGTATCGTAACTAAATACTTAGTCAGGTCACATATAATTGTAATTGCATATTCATTCCCGGTGAGAGACATTGGAAATGGTCCTATTGTGTCTACGTATACTGTGTCAAATGCTTTATATGGTGTAGGCGTGATAGTCATTGGAACTTTGTTGTGCTTGAAAGTTTTTGACTTTTGACAATTTTGACATGATTTAACATACTTTGTTATGTCCTTTGTCATGTTCTTCCAGTAGTAATACTTTTTTATTTTTTGAATTGTTCTATATATTCCACAATGTCCTCCTTCTATAGGATCATCGTGATATTTCAGCATTATTTCAAGAATTGCCTTGGCATTCTTATTATTAATTTGGGTCACCTCATTCAATAGCGATATTTTCAATTTCTTTAAATATTTATTGCCCATAATCTTAAATTCATTTGTTGAGATAAATTCGAAAATTTTCTCACTAGGTGCCACTTGTAGTTTTTCAATATTCAGTTTACCGACCACTTTCTCAAGCCTAAAGAAACATTGTCCTAAGTCAATTTTCTTATTAGTAAACAAATCATTTATTTGTAAACAAATCATTTATTTATAACTGACTCACATAACGCCATATTGATTTGAGTATCGAATTGTATAGCAAAAGTTTGCAATCTAAGCTGAGAGTAGAGTTTCTGCCAATAAGCCAGTTAAGTTGGACTGCTTTCAATTTCATTTGTGTTAACTTTGATTTTATATGTATACCGAGGTATTTGACTTCAGAAACTTGAGGTATCATTTGATTATTTATGCGAATAGGGGGACATGAGTCCCTACGTAGTGTAAACGTTATGTGAGTGCATTTTTGTTCGTTCACTTTTATTCTCCACTTCTTGAACCAGTTTTCCAAATTAAATGTGTGGTGTTGTAAATATCGCGATGCTATTTGGGGACTGTCGTGGACGCTTAGAAAAGCTGTATCATCAGCAAATGTCGATGTGTGGACTCGGTCACTAGTTGGCATATCCGAAGTATACAATAAATATAAAATAGGTCCCAATATACTACCTTGGGGTACTCCAGCGGCAATAGACTGTGGTGAACTTAAAAAGTCTCCTTCTTTCAGTATAAACTTTCGATTAGTTAAATAACTTTCTAGCAAGTTATAGAAGTTTTTAGGCAAATTTAGCTTTAACTTATATATTAAGCCTTTATGCCATACTTTGTCGAACGCTTGAGACACGTCTATGAAAAGGGCTAAAAAATATTTTTTTCCTCAAAGGTCTTTTTGACCACATTTACTAATCTGTGTGTTTGTTCGATTGTACTGTGTTGTTTTCTGAATCCAAATTGATGATTCGGAATACATCCCATATCGCTTAGAATTGTGTTTAACTTAGAAATTAAAATCTTTTCGAATAGCTTTGACATGTTTGATAAAAGGCTTATGGGTCTGTATGATTCTACTTTTGTGTGATCTTTTCCCGGCTTAGGAATCATAGTTATCAAAGAAATTTTCCAATTTGATGGAAAGTACTCAAGACGACAAATGGCATTAAATATAAAGAGAATTATTTTTAGTGCAATACTAGGAAGCTCAATTAGCATCTTATTGCTCGTTTTATCAAAACCAGGCGCTTTCTTGGTGTTTAAATCAGTTATTGCCCTTTCAATATCATGAAGCTCAAACCTTAAGGTGACTGCAGGACTAACATCGACAGGTGGCAACTCAGCTATATCAGTCGAGTCATTTGGAATAAACACGTTTTTTAAATGGTCAACAAATAGATTACCTTTTTCAGTATCATTTCTTGCCCAACCGCCACAAGAAGTTCGTAAGGGAGGTTTGCGTATGACTGGTCGTTTTAAGTTTCTACATGCACGCCATAATGAATAATCTGATTGTGAGGTTGTGTCAAGATCCGCCAGGTAATTTTCCAGGGATGCTATTCTTCGACATTCCAGCAGCTTTTTAAGCGTTTTCGTGCACTCCTTTAGTCTATTTTGAGCTGGGGAGATCTGTGTAACTGCCACTCTCTTCGGATTCTTCTTTTTTCAGTCAGGAGCCGTTCGACATCCGCAGAATAAATTTGGTTGTATCTAGTTTGTCGTCGGGTTGTTGTTGCATGTTGAGCGGCCAGCTTGAGGTTTTTTTCAAATTGAGAAAGACACAGCTCTACGTCTTCTGATGTTCTTAGCGGTACATTCTCCGAACAATGAGAACTAATATATTTTCTATAACTTAACCAATTTATGCGAGTGCTTGTTGTCGGTGACATCATTTCTTGTTGATTCCATATAGAAACAATAGTGGGTGAATGATCTGAAAATAAATCTAGTGATGCTTCAACTTTAATCATTTCTCTTGAAATGCCCTTAATTACACCAAAATCAATAACATCAGGTAAAAATCGCTGTACTGATATAGTAAATCTAGGAGGGAGGTGAATAAATCGATGAAATGACTAAGTTTTGATGAAATTCTTCAAGACAGATGTTTGTTGCTAGAAGGTAGTCCTCACAAAAATCGCACAATAAATGTGTTTAATTCGGGCCTTTATCAATATTGCAATTTAGACACTGGACAGGTCCTGGACGCTTATGCGGCTCCTCTACAGTTATTTTACGGTGTAACAGGTATTTCAGATTGTAAATGGGGTGAATTTCGTTCTTCTTCAATCTGATATCTCCAGGTTCCAGTTCAACGCGAAATAGTGGTTGGGGGACACGTTCCCGATTACGGAGATTATCTACACTTTTTATTTTAAAACCCGCTTTTTGGAGTCCGGCTCTTATTTCAGCTGGATCAACGTATGAATCTACACCTTTAATGACTACCTGTAGACCTTTGCTACTCTTCAGCTGATAGGTATAAAAGTTCTTTTTGCAGTTTTCAAACTCGCTTACTGCTTTACGATAACTACTTTCATCAATAAATTGTATTTTTGTCTCAGCAATGTTACCGCGCTTAATGGGAATTACATAAAATGAGTTCTCGCCAATAATTGTAATTAAATTTTTTATTAAATCGTTCGAATTTTTCTCCCTTAAATAAACTGGAGGTGGTTTGAACGACTTAATTGCCGTTTTATGTACACTCGTTTCACTATCTAAGATAGCAAAACGATTATGGGAATTTATTCCGTTAGAGTCCTTGTCTTTTTGTACTTTAGCCAATGGTGCAATCTGCGGAGATTTAGGGCTTCGACCTCTTTTCAATACAGTTATGTATCTGTCCATCCCCACTTGCGTCTTGGGTTTTTCTACACTATCTATAATATCTTTGGCAACACTGTGTTCAGAAGGCGATTTGTTTGTATTTATTTTATTGTCATCGCTTAGTAAAAGTGATGAACAAGATTGGGCACGTATAACTGGCGTAGCATTAATACACAAATTATTTTCAGTTTTTTTGTTTTTATTTAATTCAGCATTGTCAACATTTTTGTTGCTTAAATTAAACAGGCTCATTAGCCTTTATTGCTTTTATTTTATTTTAAAAGTAGCAATTCAATATGCCGTTGTACAAAATAAAGAATAGGAAAAAAAAGAAAAAACATATTATACAAACAACTTTGTTGTTGTATTAAAACAGGTTTGTTTTTTGTTTTTGTTTTAAGTTGTTCACACAATGTACATATGTTTTGTTTTTTGTTAATGCGAGCTTAAAAAAATCGCGTCCGAACTTATCACCGCCAAAAACAGAACTGGAACAGAATACGATCTTAACGATATAATTTTTCCAATTTGTTTTGATTTCTATTGCAAATGAAATTTTAACATCACAATCTGATGTTGCCTTTTCAAATTTGCTACAAGTCGAACTTGATTATATCAGGGCTGGTATAAAATGCTGTAGAACCGCCTCCAAATATCTATCAAGTGTAATTTATGGAAATTATTTCTTTGTAGTGTTTTTAATAATTGCATGTGTAGCAACTAGAATTCAGTGTGGAAAGAAAATTGTGTAGCCATCGTCATTAAAGAGAAAAAAAAAAACGAATAACGTTTTAGGTTTTAAGATGCATCAGTAATTCCTGGATAAAACTTAGCTACCATTCTGTTCATTAGCTAATATATGCTATTTAGCTCTTCGTAAGAGTCAACGCAAGCAGACGCCTGTGTAGTCTGGGAAATAAGTAGGGTGGAGAGACCAAAGCTCTCTATCTAAAATTATCAATATTAAAGAAAAATAATTAAAATCAAGGCATAAAAAAGCTTTCTCTTCTCTTTTAATGTAGATTAGGGGAACAAGGATTAGGGGACCGAAAAATGAAGCCTTGCAAAGGACGAAGAGATTAATGCCAAAAGTAAATCAAGTAGGAAATATAACCCCAACCAGAATCAAATGAGCTACTAGGTCACTCTGGAATTAAGCATTAAGATAGAGGTCTAAGGATGAAGATTTTAAACCCAATACCCAGTCTAACCGCGGAAAAGAATTAATCGTTAAAATTTACTTTCAGCGGATCTAAACCTAATTATGCATTGATTAATGATACTCAATCACAAGCTCTACCACGGGGGTCCTTAGTATCATAAAATATATAGCCACTGATTTTAAACAGGCTGTTTGTCGTTAAATGAGTCTCTGAAATCAGCATGACATCAATTTGTAGATTCTTAAGGAAGTACTCAATTTCATTTTTATGTTGGCGTAAGTCGTTTGCGTTCCAGAAGCATATTTTTAAACAGATCATGGCTTCATAAGTACTGACTGCAATATCATGGATTGCATTTTTAACATTTCTTGCATCATATTTCCCATGGATTTCATAAAATTGTTTAAAGACTGCACTAATGTATCAGTTGTACCTTCGAGGCGACTGAAGTTAGCGGATGGGATTTGTTCTTTATTTTCCGTGTATAAATTGTTGTTGTTATTTGATGTTGGTGGTACATTATGTAGAAAATGGATGGCAGGATCGCCATGTAGAAAGTCTATTTTTATAATTTTAAATAATTTAGACTTTTATTTTATTTTGGTTTTTTTATACTTGGTGCTCCGCGGTTAGAGCTACCAAGTGACTTTTTATTATTCTTGTTATTCTTACAAAAGTCTTCTGCTTATATACTATTTGGTTGAGTGTTTTTACAAATCACACTCAACCTCGTAATTCTATTCTTATCCTAATTAGTCTCTACCTTAACATAATAAAATACCAGGCAATCATGAATTTTGAGTGATTTCCAAAATTCATGATTGAGTGAAACTTTAAAATTTAAAGTGTTTAAATCTATGGGAAATATGATCTATTTATTAACAGTTTTTATTTTAATAATTTTTATTTAAAACTGAAATATTTTGGGGTGTAATATGAAGCGTGCTGATGGGCGTGTGCGGACAACAAAGTCAAGGGCATTTTAGTGGTGCATTAATTTGAAGGCCACTTGACTGTTGTTTACTTAAACTGTGTGTGGGAATTTATTATTGTTAATGCAATATAACAACAACAACAATGTATTCTTTGTTTGTTTCTCCACTTGAACATTAATATTTATTTACCATACCAAATGTGTTGGTAATTAAGACTGTTTGTTACAGTACATGTGTGATGGTTATACTAACCGATCAGTCACACTACACCTCCGCTTTTCATAAGAATGTTCATATAACGTGAGTTTTATGGACATTCTTTTACAAAACTTAAAAGTAATTACATATTTGTTTTTATTTTATTTCTTTAATTTGTAAAGTAATTCTTATATTAATTTTTCTTAAACTATCCATGGAAGTTTTATTATATATAATATTATTTTTTATTGTGATATATCTTAAGTCTATTATTATGAACTGTTTGTTCTTTATTTGTTTTCTTATCAACTATGGTTACATTATTTCTTAAATCTATTTTCTTAATTTTAAATGGTCCTTTGTATTGGACATCTAATTTATGACCTACTTCATTTTTTAATAAAACTAAATCTCCTAATTTCAAATTGTAATCTATTATATTTCTATCATAATTTTGTTTTTGTTCTATCTAATAATATTCGAGCTCTTTTAAATGCTATTTCTAGTCTATATTTTGCCTCTTTGGCGTAGTTATCTATATTGTATAACGGAGTAATTTTATCTACCTCTGTGAATTCTGAAAATGTATTTGGGTTTTTTGAAAAAACTAATTCATAAAGACAATAGTTATGTACGGTTGATGGTGTAGTATTAAACCAATATGTGAAATATTTCAAATATTCATCCCAATCTGTTTTATCTATTGAAATATAGGAACGCACATATTCATTGAAAGTTCTATGACTTCTTTCTATTGTTCCTAGAGTTTGATGATGGTGGACCGTTGAGGTTAGTTTTTCTATTTTGAGGAGACTACACAATTCCTCCAATATGGAATTTTTGTATTCTGTTCCTAGTCCGAAATGAACGTTTTCATCGGGCCATAGGTAAAAATAAAATTCTCAAATATCGATTTAGCGACTGTCTTAGCGCTTTTGTCCTTAATGGGTATCGTAACTAAATACTTAGTCAGGTCACATATAATTGTAATTGCATATTCATTCCCGGTGAGAGACATTGGAAATGGTCCTATTGTGTCTACGTATACTGTGTCAAATGCTTTATATGGTGTAGGCGTGATAGTCATTGGAACTTTGTTGTGCTTGAAAGTTTTTGACTTTTGACAATTTTGACATGATTTAACATACTTTGTTATGTCCTTTGTCATGTTCTTCCAGTAGTAATACTTTTTTATTTTTTGAATTGTTCTATATATTCCACAATGTCCTCCTTCTATAGGATCATCGTGATATTTCAGCATTATTTCAAGAATTGCCTTGGCATTCTTATTATTAATTTGGGTCACCTCATTCAATAGCGATATTTTCAATTTCTTTAAATATTTATTGCCCATAATCTTAAATTCATTTGTTGAGATAAATTCGAAAATTTTCTCACTAGGTGCCACTTGTAGTTTTTCAATATTCAGTTTACCGACCACTTTCTCAAGCCTAAAGAAACATTGTCCTAAGTCAATTTTCTTATTAGTAAACAAATCATTTATTTGCATATTTGCAATGACAGATTTTCCACGCTTAATATAACATTTTGCGGGTGTATTCTTCAATTTAATATATTTTCTGACGTCAGTGTTCTTCAATGGTATATATATATATATATATATATATATATATATATATATATATATATATATATATATATATGTATTTGTGCTGAATTTATGCTGATTATTTGTTTTACTACTGTCTTTTTCTTTTTTATTTGTCATCGACCTAGTCGTCATCTTAAGAACATTATTTAATTTTTGGTTTATGTCTTTTAATTCATTAATTGTAATTCTTGATAACGCATCGGCAACGTAATTGTCTTTTTCCCTAAGATATTCTACAGTAAAATCATATTCTTCCAAATCTAAACGCATTCTGGTTAATTTAAAACTTGGATTTTTCATAGAAAACAAGTAAGAAAGTGGTCTGTGATCAGTGCGAACCAGGAAGTGTTTTCCATATATGTATGGTCGGAAATGTGTTATAGCCCAATGTATGGCTGTTAACTCTTGTTCAATCGTAGATTTATTACTTTCACCCTTGGTGAAGGTTTTTGATGCATATGCAATTGGTAATTGTTTTCCATTGGATTCTTGTGTTAACACTGCTCCACAAGCCTGTTTACTTGCATCTGTTGTTATACAAAATTCTTTTGTGAAGTCTGGATATTGAAGTAGTGTGGGTTTCATAAGTGCTTTCTTTAGATACTTAAACGCATGTTCACAATCTTTACTCCATTCAAATTGTACTCCTTTTTTGGACAATCTTGTTGTGTCTTGAATATTCCGAAAAGTTTTTAATAAATCTTCGATAATAGTTACAAAATGCGACAAATCTTCTTACGCTATCGGCATCTTTTGGCGTTGGATAATTTTCTATTATCGAGTATTTACTGTCATCAGGTAATATTCCTTTATCTGTACATTTATGACCTAAATAGGTAACCTCTTTCATAAAAAATGAACATTTTTCTGGGTGGAGTTTTAGATTGTATTCTCTACATAAGTCAAAGACATTTTGTAGATTCGAAAGCATGTGTTTTTCTGAACATCCCAATACAACTAAATCATCCATATACAGGAAAGCTTGGTTTGGTTTTAAACCACTAAAAGCAAGTGTCATCATTCTTTGAAAAGAATTTGGAGCAATCTTTAATCCATAAGGTAATCTAGTAAATCTGTATGAACCATTATTAGTTGAGAATGATGTTATATCTCGTGAGTTTTCCTCGAGATCAATTTGATGGAATCCAGACATTAAATCCAAAAATGAAAAATATTTAGCACGACCTAATTGGTCTAAAATATCATCTATTCTTGGCAAGGGAAACTTGTCTGCTACTAACTTTTTGTTAATTTGCCTATAATCTATTACAAGTCTCCATCTTTTGTTTTCAGAGTTTGGAAGTGATTTCTTTGGTACTAGTAAAATTGGACTATTGTATTCTGATGGTGACGGCTCAACTATTCGATCATCGATTAATCTCTTAACTTGTTTATCTATTTCTTCTTTATGTGTATGTGGTATACAATAGTTCTTAATATATACCGGATTTTTATCTTTAACTCTCAACTTTTGTTTGTAAAAATTATTAGTTGTAATAGTTTCTGTTTCTAAACCGAAAATATCAGTGTATGTTGAACAAAGTTTAGTTAATGTTTCTTTAAATTGATCTGGAAAATTGTTTTTTAATATATTCAATACTTCCGTTTTTCTGTTTGTATTGTTTTTATGACTGTTTTTTTTTTTTTGCTAGTATATGATAATCAGAGATGTTTTCGGTTTTAATGTTATTCTTTTTAATTGTTGTAATATTATTGTTAGTGTTTAAAATACGGATAAATGCTTTGTTTGCTGTTACCAATGTGTTCGCAATAAAAACACTGTATTTGAATTATTAATTTTTACTTCTCGTATAACTTCAGCTCTTGGAGGTAAGGTTATATCAGAGCAGTTGTTCGTAATTGGTATTTTTATTGGTTGTTGCAAATAATAAGGGCGTAGGATAAGGTAATTGTAATCGTCATTGAAATCTAAAATGCAATTATATTTTTTTATGAAATCCATTCCAATAATTCCATCGCATGGTATTGGAAAGTCATTGTGTACAACTTGAAAATTGTGTGGTATTAGAAAATAATTGAATTTTAAATCTAAAAATGTACTTCCTATTGATTTGATTTTACCTTGTCCTATTCCACTTAAGGTTGTTGTTTTGTTAGTATTAATTTGTTTTAGTGTGAAGTGTTCACATTTTATTACTGACATATCAGCACCTGTATCTACTAATAGTGTTATTATGTTATTATTAATTTTAGTTTGAATATTTATGAAAAAACATAAGTTGAGGTTTAGATTATATACTTTTCTATCTATTGAATTGATCCTAGGGGAACTTCGGAGTTTTCCGAGTTGTCTTCTTGTGAGTGTGTTGCTCTTACGTTACGTCTGTATCCTCTATTATTATTATTGTATCTATTATTGTTTCTGTAATTATTGTTATTATAACTATTGTTATTATAGTTATTTCTGTTATTATTGTTATTTCTTGGAAAAATATTTTTCCTACCAAAATTGTTGTTAGTTCTCTGAAAAGAATTTAAATTTTGCCTTGGTTTATAATAGAGTATGGCATTTTGTTGTCCAGTTGCTTCATTGCAACTGTTCACAAATTTGCTGACAGCTTCATTCATGCTGCTAAATTGACCTGCTTCCATGATAAGTTTTACTTTATCAATGGTGCAGTTTTTGGTTATTGCTTTTATAGCAACTTGTGTCGAATATTTGTTTGCCAATTCGTATGACAAACCATCTGAAATGTAGGCATTTTCTAAGGACTTTGTAATGCTTTCTATTTCGTTGCAGTAAACATTAGCGGTTTTATTTCCTTGTTTGATGTTCATTATTTTTGCAGCTAGGACTTCTACTTATTCACCTTTAACGGTAATACTAAGTTCGTCAATAATTTCTCTAATGGTAGTTTCATTGCTTATTAAATTTCTTGCATTACCTTTTAATTTTGTTTTTATTAAACATATAGCTGAGGATTCGTGAGAACCTTTTATTGATTCAACTAGAGTTAATGAATCAATGAAAGAACGTAAGTTTTCAGATTTTCCATCGAAATCTGTTATTAGCTTTGACGCTGTATTTAAGAATTCTACTAATGTCTGAGTCATTTTTGTATTTTCTAACTCCTAACTATTTTCTACAGTTTATTATATCTATACTTATGATAAAACAGTAACTTATTGCTCCATAAAGGACATTTAATTTTATAATAATATAATATATTTTACAATTATTTTAAATTATTAGATAAATTTTTATTTATTTTCTTAAATTACATAGGTATATATATATATATATATATATATATATATATATATATATATATATATATATATATATATATATATATATATATATATATATATATATATATATATATATATTTTTTTTTTTTTTTTTTTTCATTTTAATTTTTAATATTAATGAATGCTAAGACAAGCATTCCTAGAAGTACTACTTTTCTCTTATTTTTGTTTCTTGGTGTACCACCTCTTCTTTTCTTCTCTTCTTTCGCTTTTTGTGTACTGCCATTTTTAATAGTCATGGACATTATGAAAACGCAAAAAAAAAATTCGCCTCGAGCGGTTAAGGCTTACAGGCCCGAAATTGCGTTATAGTTTGGCGCAATTTTATTATTAAATTATACATAAAAAAAATTTTTTTTTGTTTAAATTATTCTAAAAAATAGGCATCTCTCTTCTTTGGTGATAATTGCACGTTTGGCCAGGCTATTTCCTTTTATTTTGTTGGATGGCAGGATTTGTCCTCTTCGTCTTAAATTTCATATTTGGCAACAGGATCGGTCCTCTTTCTCTTGGATTTTTCTTCGTAAACTAGTCCAGATTTAGCGGCAGGATCATCGTGTAAAAAGTCTTCTTCAGATCTGGCAGTATCCCCTTCTTATTTCCAGGAATTTGGCAGGATCGCCATGTAGAAAATGGATGGCAGGATCGCCATGTAGAAAGTCTATTTTTATAATTTTAAATAATTTAGACTTTTATTTTATTTTGGTTTTTTTATACTTGGTGCTCCGCGGTTAGAGCTACCAAGTGACTTTTTATTATTCTTGTTATTCTTACAAAAGTCTTCTGCTTATATACTATTTGGTTGAGTGTTTTTACAAATCACACTCAACCTCGTAATTCTATTCTTATCCTAATTAGTCTATACCTTAACATAATAAAATACCAGGCAATCATGAATTTTGAGTGATTTCCAAAATTCATGATTGAGTGAAACTTTAAAATTTAAAGTGTTTAAATCTATGGGAACCATATGGGAAATATGATTTATTTATTAACAGTTTTTATTTTAATAATTTTTATTAAAAACTGAAATATTTTGGGGTGTAATATGAAGCGTGCTGATCGGCGTGTGCGGACAACAAAGTCAAGGGCATTTTAGTGGTGCATTAATTTGAAGGCCACTTGACTGTTGTTTACTTAAACTGTGTGTGGGAATTTATTATTGTTAATGCAATGCAACAACAACAACAATGTATTCTTTGTTTGTTTCTCCACTTGAACATTAATATTTATTTACCATACCAAATGTGTTGGTAATTAAGACTGTTTGTTACAGTACATGTGTGATGTTTATACTAACCGATCAGTCGCACTACAATTAATAACTGGTGTACGATTTGTTTTTAAAATATCAGCATACGAAACGTGTTTTGCGTTGGGCTGGGCTAATTGAGGATAATTAGCATTTGGTGTGTATTGTGGATGCTTTGGAAGGTTGTGTAACTTTTGAATTGAAGACCTCTTCACTATAGTATATACTGGACAACCTCTGTAGTTTGCGGTGTGATTAGTTTTATTGCACTGGGCTGTAACATGAAGCTTGCCACAGACAACGCAAACAGGGGGTAACTTACAATAAACCCTAGAATTTGGTCACATTCTTGACAGTTTAAACACTGTACAGGTCCTGATCGCTTATGTGGTTCCTCTATGGTAATTTTTCGGTGTAGCAGATATTTAATATCGTATATAGGGTGCGTCTCATTTTTTTCAATCTCATATCACCAGGTTCCAATTCAACCCGAAATATTGGTTGGGGGGACACGTTCACGATTTCTGATATTGGCTACGCTTTTTACCTTAAATCTATTTTTTTGTAGACAAGCTTTAATATCAGCTGGATCGACACAAGGGTCCATACCTTTTATGACTACCTGCAAACCTTTGCCACTTTTCAATTGGTAGGTGTAAAAATTCTTATTGTGGGTTTCAAATTCGTTAACTAATTTTCGGAAGTTGCTTTCATCACTTATTTGAATCTTTGTTTCACTTATGTTGCCACGCTTAAGAGGAATCACATAAAATGAATTTTCTCCAATTATTGAAATTATACTTTTTATTAAAAAGGTGGTTTGAACGACTTGGGTAAGGTTGTAGACACACTTGTTTCGCTATCCAAGATTGCAAAGCGGTTTTTGGGAACTTAGACTGTTAGAGTCCCTATCTTTAGGTACTTTAGAAATTGAAGCCAACTGCGAAGATTTAGGGCTACGTCCTCGTTTTAATACCGTCACGTATCTATCTATGCCCACTTGTGTTTTGGGTTTTTGAGCACTGTCCATGTTTGTTTTGGTCACACTGTGTTGAGAAGGCGAAGATGACTTATTCATATATATTTTTTTGTCGCTACTAAGCAACAGTGGTGAACAGGAACGTGTGCGGTATATTGGCACAGCATTTAAAAACACATCAGTTTTTTTGTTTTTATTTATTTCATTTTTTGTTTATTGCGAGCTTAAAAACTTGCGACCGTTCTGTTCAACGAATAAACACTCACTGATTTATTTATTGATTCAATTATTTATTTATTAATTCATATCTACAGTTATTATTTTTTTATTCATATATTTATTTGTTTATTAATTTAATTTTTTATTTAATTATTTAATCAGTTATTTATTTATTTCATTATTTATTTATTTATTAATCTATATATTTATATTAGTTTAGACATTTTATTACTTATTATTAGTTTATAAATATGTATATATAAATATAGTTTTATCATTGTTTTCATGGATATAATTTTTGTAGGTTTATTTATTCATGGTGTTAATTGTATAGGAAGTAGATAATTTTGATATGTTTCTGTATAAATTTATTTCAGCAAAATAAGTTAATACTACATAGAAGACTATCCGAATAGCTTTATTATTAAAAAAAACAAAAGGTTTCCTATATTTAGTACAACATCAAAGATTATATTGATATACTTATATATATATATATATATATATATATATATATATATATATATATATATATTATATATATATATATATATATATTGTTATATATATATATATATATATATATATATATATATATATATATATATATATATATATATATATATATATATATATATATATATATATATATATATATATATATATATATATATATATATAACGCATAAAATTTGCAAAATCTCATCGGTTCTTTATTTGAAACGTTAGATTGGTCCATGACATTTACTTTTTGAAGATAATTTCATTTAAATGTTGACCGCGGCTGCGTCTTAGGTGGTCCATTCGGAAAGTCCAATTTTGGGCAACTTTTTCGAGCATTTCGGCCGGAATAGCCCGAATTTCTTCGGAAATGTTGTCTTCCAAAGCTGGAATAGTTGCTGGCTTATTTCTGTAGACTTTTGACTTGACGTAGCCCCACAAAAAATAGTCTAAAGGCGTCAAATCGCATGATCTTGGTGGCCAACTTACCGTTCCATTTCTTGAGATGAATTGTTCTCCGAAGTTTTCCCTCAAAATGGCCATAGAATCGCGAGCTGTGTGGCATGTAGCGCCATCTTGTTGAAACCACATGTCAACCAAGTTCAGTTGTTCCATTTTTGGCAACAAAAAGTTTGTTAGCATCGAACGATAGCGATCGCCATTCACCGTAACGTTGCGTCCAATAGCATCTTTGAAAAAATACGGTCCAATGATTCCACCAGCGTACAAACCACACCAAACAGTGCATTTTTCGGGATGCATGGGCAGTTCTTGAACGGCTTCTGGTTGCTCTTCACTCCAAATGCGGCAATTATGCTTATTTACGTAGCCATTCAACCAGAAATGAGCCTGATCGCTGAACAAAATTTGTCACATTTGAACATTTCGAACCGAACACTGATTTTGGTAATAAAATTCAATGATTTGCAAGCGTTGCTCGTTAGTAAGTCTATTCATGATGAAATGTCAAAGCATATTGAGCATCTTTCTCTTTGGCACCATGTCTGAAATCTCACGTGATCTGTCAAATACTAATGCATGAAAATCCTAACCTCAAAAAAATCACCCATTATATATATATTGTTATATATATATATATATATATATATATATATATATATATATATATATATATATATATATATATATATATATATATATATATATATACGGGTAAGTCTAACAAGATATAATTTCTATTTTTTTGGTTAACTCGCTTTAAGATCTAGTCATAATATATGTAAATCATTACGTAATTTAGTAAACAATTCAAAAGACATGTAACAAGCATTTTTAGGTATTAGGATGGAAAAGATTTATTACAAATAAAAACGTGATTATTCGATGAGTGTATAGTTTGGTAGTCACGTACTCTTCGCTATTATGACTTACCAACTCCAGTTAAGAAGGAGAACGTGGTTGTTGTACTTGATGTGGGGTAATCTTCACTTACCAACACTGACTAGAAAGCTTCGCGTGGGTTTGTTACTTGGACTTATGAGTTTAGTCTATGGGTAAGGTTGCCGCTTTCAAAGTAGTAATTGAAGTTTTTTCTTTTTTTCCTATAATGTTGCCGGCTTTTGCCACTAAACAGAAACAAAAGTTACCAACCCCAAGCACTTGAAAATCCCAGATTTCTCTGAGTAAAACGCTTTTAGGTGTATTGTTAATCGGGAAATTCTAAAAAAAAGGTTACAAAGTTAAAATTCAGCTAGACAACTTTATAACGATGCTGCGGAACAGCAAAAGAATTGGTTTTCGTGCTATTAACAAAAATGCAAGACGCGTTAATCTCGAAATGTGCACCAAGTCTGGTTTTAATTGCGTTTAATTGCCTCTATTAATTGCTTAAGCAATTACTGAAATATTGTACCCTTATTTAGGTGAAAAATATTTAACATTTTATTTTCTTGAAATTATATATTTTCTTTTTATTAATAAAAAAATATAAAAGAAGGGTTTTTTATTACCCTTATCTATATATTATCTACTTAACGATAATATAACCTTGAAAACTGTTCTAACCAATATATTATGATTTTTTTATGAAAATAATAATAATTATGAAGGCTAATAGTTTAAATTATGTAATTTATTTCCAGTTACTTACAAAAAACATTATCAACTATTATTATGTCAAATGGAAAAATGACTGTAGGTGAATAATACCTATTGTCTGACCTTTCAGAGATTCTACTTCATATTGATTATTGCCAATAGCCCTTCGTATCCTGCATTTAATGGCCTACAAAGTTTAGCGTTGATGCCTTTTGAAAATTTACTTCTATTGGAAGTAGGTTTTCGGGTGTTTTACCGGTTAAAAGTGGGGTGCCTCAAGGATCAGTCCTTGGGCCTTTACTTTTTAATATGTATATCAATGATATTTTCATGGATTTCAATATGACGTCATGTTTACCATTTGCTTACGCAGATGATTTAATGTTTTTATTTAGTGGTGAGAGACAGTTTGAGGATGTTTTGCAACAAATGATAAATTTTTGCATTTCCAATTTATCAAACTGGATGGTGCGTAATCGACTTTGTATTAATGCTCTTAAAACAAAGGCTATGTTTTTTGGTTCTTCTGTTCCAAACTTAGATATTATTATTCATGGTACGTGAGTCGAATTTGTGGTCCAAATGTACTGTCTGGGCTTATGGTTAGATAATAAATTAAAATTTGAAAGACATATTAATTTCGTTACTTCTAGAGTTAATTATTCATTACGTAGACTTTATAACGTCAACTTATGCTTACCAATGCATATCAAAGTTATGATTATTCATTCATTGGTTATGCCTATATTTTTATATGGTATTGAAGTATATACTGGCACACTTGGGTGTCATATGAAGAAACTTTTAGTTTTGTTCAATAGAGTTATGCGATATCTATACTGCTTAAGACTTCGAAATCATGTATCAATGTATGTTGCGAAGTTTTTGGGCTGTTCATTTGATAATTATGTGAAAATACGGCGTTTGCTCTGCTTTTACAATATGTTTAAAAGGGGAACTATTGAATATTTGCTTTCATTTTTTTCATTTAGTCGATCTACACGTAATTGTCAAATTTTGATTCCTAAGCTAACTTCCCTAGTGGAAAGATCTTTTCATGTAAGAGTTACACGAATTTTCAATAAATTACCAGAAAATTTAAAATCCTTTGAGTTTTCTAGTTCTACTTACAAACGTAGATTGTTGAAGCACATTCAGAGGATGTAAGTTTATTTCTTGGACTATTTTATTATGGCTTATACCACAAATGTTATTGAGATTGATTATATTGTTAATATTTCTACCCGGTACTACCTTTTAGCTTTTTTACATTTAAATTATTTCAATTGTCATTTTATTTTTGAATTAAAATTATTTTTTTTTATATTTAAAAAAAAAATATATACTTAACTATTTTTAGATATTATTATATATGTATATTCTTTTATTTTTTTGTTAAGTAGTATGTTTTGAGTTGTATTTTTAAACCATATATGGCCCTCTGGGCTCGGTTTTTGTGTAACATTGATTAAATAAATAAATAAATAAATAAATAATATATATTTTTTTGTCGGCTAATAGTTTAAATTATGTAATTTATTTCCAGTTACTTACAAAAAACATTATCAACTATTATTATGTCAAATGGAAAAATGACTGTAGGTGAATAATACCTATTGTCTGACCTTTCAGAGATTCTACTTCATATTGATTATTGCCAATAGCCCTTCGTATCCTGCATTTAATGGCCTACAAAGTTTAGCGTTGATGCCTTTTGAAAATTTACTTTGGATGAAGTTTTTTCTATACACTTCCTGACCTAGTATGAATTTGATACATCTACTTCGCTTAGGAGGATTTTACGTTTTTTTCATATGCTTCATGCATTTTTTGCTTTGTTCCTTGATGTATGATTTGCATGCGGCCAGATTGAGGCAGTACGAGGTTTTCACCATCTGCAATTGACCCAAGTTTTCGTAGGATTTGATATGCTTGAGCGTGAGTTATCATGTTAAATCCTGTAAGCGCGTAAAATGGTGTTACGCCGGCGGACTGAATGGTAGATCTAAGACTGCATTCGATGTTTGAAAGGTTTTCGTCCCACCTCGCCTGGTCAGACTGAATATAACTTCGGATACTGGGTAAAATAGATTGATTCACTCTCTAGCTGGCATTGGCTTGTGGCGAATGAATCGCTGTTCTGATATGTTTCACTCCATACATGTTTAACAACTCAGCGAAAGCTTCAGACTCAAATTGTTTCCAATTATCAGAGTGTAATATTTCTGGTACTCCAAATTTATGAAATATTTCCTGCAACAGAAATTTGTTAACAGCATTTGTTATTGCTTTTGGCATAGCTTTTAGTACTACGAACTTCGTTTTGTGGTCTAGCACGATGAATATGAAAGTATTGTCCCTCTTCGATCTTGGATACGGTCCCAGAAAGTCAACATAAATTTTCTGGAATGGCCTCTCTGTTACTACTTCTTTACCCATCTCCGGTCGTAATGTATATCTAGGGTGCTTGGTTTCTTTGCAACACTGACAGTTCGCAATAAAGTTTTTTATTTGGTTCACCATTAAAGGCCAGTAGAAAAATTCTCTGAGATTAAAAAGCGTCTTGGCAATTCCTCCATGGAATGTGTTATTTTCGTGAGATTTCCTAATTATTTCTTCGGTCAAACCAGTAGGTAGCCATATCTTCCAGCATTCTTCGCCATACTCATGTTCATCTTGGGCAAATTTTACTCTTTTGTATACTACCCCTTCACGCACTTTTAGGTCCGGTAATCGGTCTTCATTTTGTGTGATGGTTTCTACTAGGGTTATATATTCTTTGCTTTTGAACTGCTCAGAATCAAAATTAATTAAGCTAGTCGTAATTTCATAAACTTCTATTCTAGACAGCATGCCTGGTACCACATTCTTTGTTCCTTTTCTATGCTCGATCTCAAATTTGTAACCTTGAAGCTTTAGGCTCCATCGTGCTAATCGTTCGTGCAAATCTTGTTGTTTCATAAGCCATTTAAGGCTTGAGTGATCAGTGATCACTGTAAAGTCCATCAATTCAATGTATTGTCGAAATTTTGCAATGGCCAATACTACAGCTAGACATTCTTTCTCTGTGGTGGAATAATTTTAAATCGACGGTTAAAATCTGAAATGCTGAGCACTGGACTGGATACTAATCTCTGATTAAGTTCCTCAAAGGAAATCATGGCCTCTTCATTGAATACAAATTTGGGAGCTTTTCTCAAAGTATCGGTGAGTGGTGCAGTAAGGGTAGAAAACTCGTGAATTAACCTTCGATACTAGCCTACAGTACCAAGAAATCTCCGGACTTCTTTCGGATTACTAGGCGGACCTATTTTTAAAATAGCATCTAACTTACTCGCATCAGGCTTAATTTGCCACCTCCTACCATATTCCCTAAATATTTAAGTTCTTTATAACAAAATCTTCGAAAGTTCCGAAAGAAATGTTAAAGATAGTAGAAGAACTACCTTTAACATTTCTATATGGGTTTTAAATCCCCAGATACCACTAATAAGTCATCTAGGTAGGCAAATATTCGATCTTTCAATTCCATTGGTATAACCTTGTCCATAAGTCGACATAAGCGCTCTGCCGCATTACATAATCCAAATGGCATTAGGTTAGGTTAGGTTAGGTTTGGAAGGGTTGTGCCAAAACATGGCACATCCACTCGGAGACCTATTGGTCCATTGTGATTCCCTTCAGCTAAACTACAACAAAAACTAACAAAATTTTGCGGAAAAAGAGAGCCTTATTATGCTTCCTGCCACCTATCACTCAGCCACCCGATTTCCTTGATGAAGCCGACGACATCCTCGATTTTACACCGCGCGATGTCGAAGAGCCCCTCGATAAATCTATTACCTAGCCATCTAAGTCTGCGGCTTTGTAATACCGGGCAGTTACGCACGATATGCTCAACAGTTTCCAGCTCCTCCTCATCCTCGCACAACCTACAGAAATCTGGTGTGCCGACGACCCAGTTTCTAGCCATTGCCCTAATGGCGCAATGACCTGTGATCAACCCTATCACGGCTCTTAAAACCTTCTTGTCTAGACCTAGAAGTATCTTGGTTTTCGCAGCGTCCAGTCTAGGCCAGATTGACCTCGACACTCTGCAATCTCCCCTTACTTCCCAAGACACATTGATTTTCCTGACTACCCAGTCTGATATCATCCTGTAGTAGTGACTAATCGGTGGCTTAACCGATTCTACCCTAATTGAATTTACCCCTTCCGAGCCCAGTCTCGCAAGTTCGTCAGCAATCTCGTTGCCCTCAACATTACAATGGCCCGGGACCCAACACAGTCTAATCCTATACTTGTCCGCCAGTGCGTCGATAGCCTTTTTACAATCAGCAACCAGCCTAGATGTGACCTTGTGTCTTTTCAAGGCTTTAAGCGCCGCCTGGCTGTCGACGTACAGCGTGACCTCTTCCCCTTCTACAACATGTCCAGACACCAGCTCTGTGGCTTTTAAAATCGCCAACACCTCTGCCTGGAACACACTACAATCGTCTGGTAGTCTGTAAGACATGCGTGTTCTGGTTCCCAGGATGTGAACACCAGCACCGGTGCCCGTTTCCATTTTTGACCCATCTGTGAACACCGCAACCCCGTCATACAGTTTATCAGACCCCAACCATTCTTCCCTATTTGGAAATACAACCAAGGGGATCCTACTGAAGTCAACCTCGTTGACTATGAAGTCCGTTAGCCCAGGGGTTAACGGAACCGGTCCATTGAGTCCAACCTCAAGAAGAATCTTTGTGTGTCCTGTGTTACTCGACTTCACCAACCCTGATTCAAAAAGTCTAAACAAACTTCTCGCCGCCATTCCGACCACAAACCTTTCAATAGGGAATAGGTGCAGAATAATGTCCAGAGCTGCTTGAGGTGTACTTCTCCTGGCACCTGTGATGCCAATAGAAGCACACCTCTGGACCTTGGCAAGAGTTTTCCTATGTGACTCCGTTTTCAAAGCCTCCCACCAAACAGCGCATCCGTACGAAACAATGGGTCGAACAACCGAGGTATAAATCCAGTTTACAACCTTTGGTTGTAGGCCCCAAGTTTTCCCTATGGAGTTCCTGCAGGCATAATAGGCATTTAGACCCTTTTTAAGTCTTTCCTGAATGTTCCTGCTCCAGACCAGTTTACTATCCAGATAAACTCCTAGGTATTTAGCCTCGCTTGCTAGTTTCAACTCAACACCATTAACTTTGGGTGGTTTGAAGCCAACCACTTTGTATCTCCTGGTGAAGAGAACTAGTTCAGTTTTATCACCATTGACCCCCAACCCTTTGCTCGAGGCCCAGGATGAGAGCTCCCCAAGTGCAGCCTGCATGACTTCTGTGATAGTGGAGAGAAATTTCCCTTTCACCAATAACACCACGTCATCTGCGTAGGCCACTATTTTCCTTCCCTGTGTATCAAATTGTCTTAACCCATTTACAGCCGCCGTGCCAATTTGGGAACACCTACTTATTAAACGATTATATAAAAAGTATTAATATTAGTTAATAAAGCATTACGATATTTAGTAGTCGGGATATTAGTGATTAAATAGAGTATTAAACTTTTTAAATAAATATGTTAGATATCTGGCAATGAGCTCTGAATTTCATCATTTTTACACCTGTGGAGGTAGAACTACGTTCTTGATTTTAATAATTTTTTGGTAAAGTATACTGTCGTATATTTTTACAATTTTACAATATTAATATATAACGAAACTTTTTCAAGCATTTTCAGTTTGATAAACTAAATCAAAATGTTTTTATAATATCTGAAATATTACTGTGCCAATTTTGGTACAACGGCCAGAAGTGTACTAAGTGAAAATATATTGCACACAGCAAAACAGAAGCACACGACTGTGTCAACGACTGCAAAATGTACATTGTTGTTATTTCGTACAGCTGTAAAACATAAACAGATAATTTTGTGTATATCTCTTAAGTGCATAAGTCGGGGAGTCCCCAAATAAAATCGAAATTTGTGTTTTTTGTATTACATTCATTAGTTTAGTTTTAGTTGATCTTTCACATTGAAGCTCACAGGTGCAGTAAGTTTGCAAGAATGAATCGGCAAAAACATTATAGTGCAAGAAATCAGTTCCGAGGCTTAGAAGAAGCCATTAATATGATAATAGAAAATAACGACGATGCCTTGGATTATGATTTAGTCATAATTCCCCCAGAGCCTAGTGTTGTAACTGATGAAGAAGAAGGGTTTGATAATAATATAACTCCATCAATTATGCCAAATGACGTTTCTGGTGAAGTCGAGGTATTTATGCATACTGTGGGTATTTCCACGGATTCTGATCACAGTAGTGATGATGAACCATTGTCGGCCAAAAGAGTTCGGATTAGAACCAAACTACTGCAAAGTCAAAATCAACCGGCTTGGCGAAAGATTCGAAAGATTATTCGACGAATTACACAGAATCTAATGAACGATTGGTCAATGAAAATCGTATGAAAGAAGCATTGAAGGACTTGACTCCTGTTCAAATATTTGAAATGTTTTTCGACGATGAAGTTCTTCAAATGATTGTCGAGTTTTCCCAGTTGTATGCTTGTCAAAATAATCGACATAACTTTAGTATTACTGTAGCAGAGCTGAAAACGTTCCTCGCAATATTAATTTTATCTGGTTATCACAAACTGCCGAGAGAAGAAATGTATTGGTCTTTAGATGAAGATATTGGAGTAGATGTTGTGTCAATGGCTATGTCTAGGAATAGATTTAAGGAAATAAAAAGAAATTTGCACCTTGTTGATAATAACGATGCTCCGAACACCACCGATAAAATGTTCAAAGTACGCAAACTCTCAGATGTTCTTATCAAAAAGTTCAACCAGTGGGGTGTTTTTCACGAAAATATTTCCATTGACGAATCTATGGTCAAATATTATGGTCATCATTCAGCAAAACAATTTATTCGAGGTAAGCCTGTTCGGTTTGGTTTTAAAAACTGGGTTGCTGCAAGTTCCAATGGATACTGCTACTCATTTGACATTTATTGTGGTAAATCAACAAATGATACTACTGAGCCTTTAGGGACTAGAGTTGTGAAAATGCTGTTGAATAAATTGACCACAAATCCTCCAAATCACAAAATCTTCTTTGACAACTTTTTTACAAGTTGCGATCTTTTAATTGATTTACGCCGTTTAGGTTACCGTGCCACCGGAACCATTAGAGAAAATCGAACTAAGAAATGTCCTTTAACAAGTGTAAAGGATATGATCAAGAAATCAAGAGCAGAGTTCGACTACAGGTTCGATAAGAACAATGAACTATTATTGGTTCGCTGGAAAGACAACAGCATTTGCACTATGGCAACAAATTATGATTCTTACGAGCCGATGGGAAATGTAAAAAGGTGGTGTTCAGTAAAAAAACAAAAAACTGATATGCAAATTCCATATTTATTCCAAAACTACAACAAGGGAATGGGTGGAGTAGATGAAATGGACCAATCAATATCACTCTACAGAACTAGCATCCATGGAAAAAAATGGTGGTGGGTTTTATTCACTTATATGCTTGATATGGCTATATCAAATGCCTGGCGATTGCATCTACATAGTAAAAAGGACAACATGGATCAGTTATTGTTTCGACGAAACATAGCTAGGTTTTACCTACAACAAGTTTCCCGAAGACAATCTGCTCGACCTTCATCTTCAAATATCGAAGGTCTAAAACTGGACGGCACCGATCATGTACCTGAGAAGCTATCAAAGCGTGTGCGTTGTGTGATCTGTCACAACAGAAGCCGCTGGTGTTGCAAAAAATGTAAAAAAACCCTTTGTATTGAAAAAACTTGTTTTGCTAAATTTCACACATAATTGGCCAGTGTGCCAATTTGGGCACACCCCTGTAATATCTTGGAAATCAATTTTTTTGTACTTTTTTTTTATTCTTGTGCTTTTTCGTATTACTAACAATAAATAAATAATAAAATCTCTAAATTTTTTTTTGTGGTTTATATTTGGCTGTAAATGGGTTAAAATGACATTCACCACTAACAGCCATAGTAGTGGGGATAGAACCCCACCTTGCGGCGTACCCCTAGTGACTAATTTTCGCAAACAGCCGCCTCCTAGCTCCGAGTTGATGATCCTACTGCTAAGCATACGGATAATCCACTCCACTATGAAGTCCTGGATGTTAAGATCTACTAGGGATTCCCTAATAGCCTCCAAAGTAACATTGTTGAAGGCACCTTCAATATCTAAGAACGCTGCTAACGTATATTCCTTATCCTGTAAGCCGCGCTCAATATACCTAACCACATTATGAAGCGCACTCTCAACCGATTTACCCTTAAGGTAAGCATGCTGAGCGTCACTAATGACGTGCGGGTCAATTGTGTTCCTTAGGTGCAGATCGATAACACGCTCTAACGTTTTCAACAGAAAAGACGATAGGCTAATCGGTCTGAAGTCCTTTGGCTTCGAGTGGCTTGCCTTACCAGCCTTGGGTATAAATATTACCCGAACTTCTCTCCACCAATTGGGTATAACACCTCTTGCTAAACACGTCCTGAAGATGTCCCTAAACAGCCTCAAGATATGTATCGGGACGTTTTGCATCATGGCCGGAAAAATACCATCCGGGCCAGCAGATTTATAAGGCTCGAAAGTATTAATCGCCCATGCAACCTTGTCCACAGTTACTAAATCCTTGATCGCCACCTCTGATCTCCCTACCAATCTAGGGTACAAATCCCTAACCGAATGATCGACTCGTAACCCTCTACAGCCCGGGAAGTGCGTGTTCATAAGTAGCTCCAGGGTCTCAGAGCTAGATTCGGTCCATGAGCCATCAAGCTTTTGTATATATCCGATTTCCCTGGGGTCCTTGGATAGTATACGTCTAAACCTTGATAACTCGCTGACCGAATCAATGGATTCGCAGTACTTAGTCCACGAGTCCCTTTTCGCCCTCTTAAGAGATCCCTTGTACTTATTGAAAGCTATTCTGTGGCTGTCCCAGTCCTCAGTCTTACGCGTGAGTTTTGCCCTGTTGAAGAGCCTTCTAACCGTAGACCTTTGATCCTTTAGATCCTTGGTCCACCAGGAGGGCTGTTCCCTTTTGCCCGGGAAGGTTCTTGGGCATGACAGCTCAAAACTCTCCCTAAAGACTTGTGTCACCTTATTCACCACTGCATCCACTTCACTTTGTGACTGCCCACATAAGGAAGTATCAACCAGCTTGGACTCCACATTAACCCTGAATAGATCCCAATTTGTTTTCTAATTATTCTGTTAAAACATTTCTTTATCCTGCTAAAATTGTAATCATTTGTCAATGAGTATATTTCAATACCATACGTTATTAAAGGCATAAGCAATGCGTGCGCAATTTTCTTTCTTAGTTTAAGTGGAAAGTTGTGACAGCTACCATATAATCTTCTCAAGATAAATACTATTTTAGAAATAAGGAAAGTTATATGATTATCAAAACTTAATCTATTGTCGATATAAACTCCTAACACTTTCAAATACGATACAAAGTATAACAGCTCTCCATTTGCATATAGCATTGCTTTCGACTTTTGGGTATTTAATAAAACAAAGTTTTTTGTACACCAAATTTCGATTTTCCTCAAATTCATGTTCAATATATCCTCTAACTCGGCAACTGAATTTGATACTGCAATGATTTGCAAATCATCTGCATATAGGTAACCTTTCAACCTTGATAACTCGTCCAGTAAATCGTTGATATACAACAAAAACAACTGGGGGCCCAAGAATTATAGGAGGCAAAAACAAACCAATAAGGGGTTGGACTTATATCTTTTGGTAAATTTTATAATTGTTTGTGTTGGTTTACATTAAATTAAAGAGTTTTATTTGTAAGTGAAATTATAAAACTTCATGTTTTGTTGCCTTAGTGTATCCAAAATAAATTTTTGTCGAGCGAACAGAAACTATTATATCTTATTTAATCGTATCGATTTTTGCTAAAATGTTAAATATAAAAAAATGGCTCCCTTAATTTTTGATTTTGGTGTTAAGCTTGGGATATTTTATTAACAAGACAGACTAATATGTTGGATATTTTTTTTACATTTCGTCAACACGATTATTACTACTTCTACCTTCCCGTCTGTTTGGAAAATTGGTAGAATAGTTCCTATTAAAAAGACGGGTGAGTCTGTTGATATGGAAAACTTGCGTCCTATATCTATCCTGCCAGCTCTCTCGAAGGTTGTTGAAATTCTGCTAAAGAATCAGCTTCTTGCGCACATAAGTGGTAATTCATTATTAAGTAATTGTCAATATGGATTTAGATGTGGTAGAAATACAACATCACTTCTCTTGGGAGTAACTGATACTATTCGTCAGTCTCTTAGTAGAAAACGTCTTAACGTACTTTTATCTATTGATCTTACAAAAGCCTTTGACAAAGTAAATCATACAATTTTATTAACCAAGCTTATTCGCAATTTTGGACTCTCGTCTACGGCATGCAAACTTATTTCATCTTATCTCAGTGATAGACGTCAGTACGTTTCTATTGGAAGTAGGTTTTCGGGTGTTTTACCGGTTAAAAGTGGGGTGCCTCAAGGATCAGTCCTTGGGCCTTTACTTTTTAATATGTATATCAATGATATTTTCATGGATTTCAATATGACGTCATGTTTACCATTTGCTTACGCAGATGATTTAATGTTTTTATTTAGTGGTGAGAGACAGTTTGAGGATGTTTTGCAACAAATGATAAATTTTTGCATTTCCAATTTATCAAACTGGATGGTGCGTAATCGACTTTGTATTAATGCTCTTAAAACAAAGGCTATGTTTTTTGGTTCTTCTGTTCCAAACTTAGATATTATTATTCATGGTACGTGAGTCGAATTTGTGGTCCAAATGTACTGTCTGGGCTTATGGTTAGATAATAAATTAAAATTTGAAAGACATATTAATTTCGTTACTTCTAGAGTTAATTATTCATTACGTAGACTTTATAACGTCAACTTATGCTTACCAATGCATATCAAAGTTATGATTATTCATTCATTGGTTATGCTTATATTTTTATATGGTATTGAAGTATATACTGGCACACTTGGGTGTCATATGAAGAAACTTTTAGTTTTGTTCAATAGAGTTATGCGATATCTATACTGCTTAAGACTTCGAAATCATGTATCAATGTATGTTGCGAAGTTTTTGGGCTGTTCATTTGATAATTATGTGAAAATACGGCTTTTGCTCTGCTTTTACAATATGTTTAAAAGGGGAACTATTGAATATTTGCTTTCATTTTTTTCATTTAGTCGATCTACACGTAATTGTCAAATTTTGATTCCTAAGCTAACTTCCCTAGTGGAAAGATCTTTTCATGTAAGAGTTACACGAATTTTCAATAAATTACCAGAAAATTTAAAATCCTTTGAGTTTTCTAGTTCTACTTACAAACGTAGATTGTTGAAGCACATTCAGAGGATGTAAGTTTATTTCTTGGACTATTTTATTATGGCTTATACCACAAATGTTATTGAGATTGATTATATTGTTAATATTTCTACCCGGTACTACCTTTTAGCTTTTTTTACATTTAAATTATTTCAATTGTCATTTTATTTTTGAATTAAAATTATTTTTTTTTATATTTAAAAAAAAAATATATACTTAACTATTTTTAGATATTATTATATATGTATATTCTTTTATTTTTTTGTTAAGTAGTATGTTTTGAGTTGTATTTTTAAACCATATATGGCCCTCTGGGCTCGGTTTTTGTGTAACATTGATTAAATAAATAAATAAATAAATAATATATATTTTTTTGTCGGCTAATAGTTTAAATTATGTAATTTATTTCCAGTTACTTACAAAAAACATTATCAACTATTATTATGTCAAATGGAAAAATGACTGTAGGTGAATAATACCTATTGTCTGACCTTTCAGAGATTCTACTTCATATTGATTATTGCCAATAGCCCTTCGTATCCTGCATTTAATGGCCTACAAAGTTTAGCGTTGATGCCTTTTGAAAATTTACTTTGGATGAAGTTTTTTCTATACACTTCCTGACCTAGTATGAATTTGATACATCTACTTCGCTTAGGAGGATTTTACGTTTTTTTCATATGCTTCATGCATTTTTTGCTTTGTTCCTTGATGTATGATTTGCATGCGGCCAGATTGAGGCAGTACGAGGTTTTCACCATCTGCAATTGACCCAAGTTTTCGTAGGATTTGATATGCTTGAGCGTGAGTTATCATGTTAAATCCTGTAAGCGCGTAAAATGGTGTTACGCCGGCGGACTGAATGGTAGATCTAAGACTGCATTCGATGTTTGAAAGGTTTTCGTCCCACCTCGCCTGGTCAGACTGAATATAACTTCGGATACTGGGTAAAATAGATTGATTCACTCTCTAGCTGGCATTGGCTTGTGGTGAATGAATCGCTGTTCTGATATGTTTCACTCCATACATGTTTAACAACTCAGCGAAAGCTTCAGACTCAAATTGTTTCCAATTATCAGAGTGTAATATTTCTGGTACTCCAAATTTATGAAATATTTCCTGCAACAGAAATTTGTTAACAGCATTTGTTATTGCTTTTGGCATAGCTTTTAGTACTACGAACTTCGTTTTGTGGTCTAGCACGATGAATATGAAAGTATTGCCCCTCTTCGATCTTGGATACGGTCCCAGAAAGTCAACATAAATTTTCTGGAATGGCCTCTCTGTTACTACTTCTTTACCCATCTCCGGTCGTAATGTATATCTAGGGTGCTTGGTTTCTTTGCAACACTGACAGTTCGCAATAAAGTTTTTTATTTGGTTCACCATTAAAGGCCAGTAGAAAAATTCTCTGAGATTAAAAAGCGTCTTGGCAATTCCTCCATGGAATGTGTTATTTTCGTGAGATTTCCTAATTATTTCTTCGGTCAAACCAGTAGGTAGCCATATCTTCCAGCATTCTTCGCCATACTCATGTTCATCTTGGGCAAATTTTACTCTTTTGTATACTACCCCTTCACGCACTTTTAGGTCCGGTAATCGGTCTTCATTTTGTGTGATGGTTTCTACTAGGGTTATATATTCTTTGCTTTTGAACTGCTCAGAATCAAAATTAATTAAGCTAGTCGTAATTTCATAAACTTCTATTCTAGACAGCATGCCTGGTACCACATTCTGGGTTCCTTTTCTATGCTCGATCTCAAATTTGTAACCTTGAAGCTTTAGGCTCCATCGTGCTAATCGTTCGTGCAAATCTTGTTGTTTCATAAGCCATTTAAGGCTTGAGTGATCAGTGATCACTGTAAAGTCCATCAATTCAATGTATTGTCGAAATTTTGCAATGGCCAATACTACAGCTAGACATTCTTTCTCTGTGGTGGAATAATTTTAAATCGACGGTTAAAATCTGGACTGCTGAGCACTGGACTGGATACTAATCTCTGATTAAGTTCCTCAAAGGAAATCATGGCCTCTTCATTGAATACAAATTTGGGAGCTTTTCTCAAAGTATCGGTGAGTGGTGCAGTAAGGGTAGAAAACTCGTGAATTAACCTTCGATACTAGCCTACAGTACCAAGAAATCTCCGGACTTCTTTCGGATTACTAGGCGGACCTATTTTTAAAATAGCATCTAACTTACTCGCATCAGGCTTAATTTGCCACCTCCTACCATATTCCCTAAATATTTAAGTTCTTTATTACAAAATATTCGAAAGTTCCGAAAGAAATGTTAAAGATAGTAGAAGAACTACCTTTAACATTTCTATATGGGTTTTAAATCCCCAGATACCACTAATAAGTCATCTAGGTAGGCAAATATTCGATCTTTCAATTCCATTGGTATAACCTTGTCCATAAGTCGACATAAGCGCTCTGCCGCATTACATAATCCAAATGGCATTAGGTTAGGTTAGGTTAGGTTTGGAAGGGTTGTGCCAAAACATGGCACATCCACTCGGAGACCTATTGGTCCATTGTGATTCCCTTCAGCTAAACTACAACAAAAACTAACAAAATTTTGCGGAAAAAGAGAGCCTTATTATGCTTCCTGCCACCTATCACTCAGCCACCCGATTTCCTTGATGAAGCCGACGACATCCTCGATTTTACACCGCGCGATGTCGAAGAGCCCCTCGATAAATCTATTACCTAGCCATCTAAGTCTGCGGCTTTGTAATACCGGGCAGTTACGCACGATATGCTCAACAGTTTCCAGCTCCTCCTCATCCTCGCACAACCTACAGAAATCTGGTGTGCCGACGACCCAGTTTCTAGCCATTGCCCTAATGGCGCAATGACCTGTGATCAACCCTATCACGGCTCTTAAAACCTTCTTGTCTAGACCTAGAAGTATCTTGGTTTTCGCAGCGTCCAGTCTAGGCCAGATTGACCTCGACACTCTGCAATCTCCCCTTACTTCCCAAGACACATTGATTTTCCTGACTACCCAGTCTGATATCATCCTGTAGTAGTGACTAATCGGTGGCTTAACCGATTCTACCCTAATTGAATTTACCCCTTCCGAGCCCAGTCTCGCAAGTTCGTCAGCAATCTCGTTGCCCTCAACATTACAATGGCCCGGGACCCAACACAGTCTAATCCTATACTTGTCCGCCAGTGCGTCGATAGCCTTTTTACAATCAGCAACCAGCCTAGATGTGACCTTGTGTCTTTTCAAGGCTTTAAGCGCCGCCTGGCTGTCGACGTACAGCGTGACCTCTTCCCCTTCTACAACATGTCCAGACACCAGCTCTGTGGCTTTTAAAATCGCCAACACCTCTGCCTGGAACACACTACAATCGTCTGGTAGTCTGTAAGACATGCGTGTTCTGGTTCCCAGGATGTGAACACCAGCACCGGTGCCCGTTTCCATTTTTGACCCATCTGTGAACACCGCAACCCCGTCATACAGTTTATCAGACCCCAACCATTCTTCCCTATTTGGAAATACAACCAAGGGGATCCTACTGAAGTCAACCTCGTTGACTATGAAGTTGACTATGAATATATTCCTTATCCTGTAAGCCGCGCTCAATATACCTAACCACATTATGAAGCGCACTCTCAACCGATTTACCCTTAAGGTAAGCATGCTGAGCGTCACTAATGACGTGCGGGTCAATTGTGTTCCTTAGGTGCAGATCGATAACACGCTCTAACGTTTTCAACAGAAAAGACGATAGGCTAATCGGTCTGAAGTCCTTTGGCTTCGAGTGGCTTGCCTTACCAGCCTTGGGTATAAATATTACCCGAACTTCTCTCCACCAATTGGGTATAACACCTCTTGCTAAACACGTCCTGAAGATGTCCCTAAACAGCCTCAAGATATGTATCGGGACGTTTTGCATCATGGCCGGAAAAATACCATCCGGGCCAGCAGATTTATAAGGCTCGAAAGTATTAATCGCCCATGCAACCTTGTCCACAGTTACTAAATCCTTGATCGCCACCTCTGATCTCCCTACCAATCTAGGGTACAAATCCCTAACCGAATGATCGACTCGTAACCCTCTACAGCCCGGGAAGTGCGTGTTCATAAGTAGCTCCAGGGTCTCAGAGCTAGATTCGGTCCATGAGCCATCAAGCTTTTGTATATATCCGATTTCCCTGGGGTCCTTGGATAGTATACGTCTAAACCTTGATAACTCGCTGACCGAATCAATGGATTCGCAGTACTTAGTCCACGAGTCCCTTTTCGCCCTCTTAAGAGATCCCTTGTACTTATTGAAAGCTATTCTGTGGCTGTCCCAGTCCTCAGTCTTACGCGTGAGTTTTGCCCTGTTGAAGAGCCTTCTAACCGTAGACCTTTGATCCTTTAGATCCTTGGTCCACCAGGAGGGCTGTTCCCTTTTGCCCGGGAAGGTTCTTGGGCATGACAGCTCAAAACTCTCCCTAAAGACTTGTGTCACCTTATTCACCACTGCATCCACTTCACTTTGTGACTGCCCACATAAGGAAGTATCAACCAGCTTGGACTCCACATTAACCCTGAATAGATCCCAATTTGTTTTCTAATTATTCTGTTAAAACATTTCTTTATCCTGCTAAAATTGTAATCATTTGTCAATGAGTATATTTCAATACCATACGTTATTAAAGGCATAAGCAATGCGTGCGCAATTTTCTTTCTTAGTTTAAGTGGAAAGTTGTGACAGCTACCATATAATCTTCTCAAGATAAATACTATTTTAGAAATAAGGAAAGTTATATGATTATCAAAACTTAATCTATTGTCGATATAAACTCCTAACACTTTCAAATACGATACAAAGTATAACAGCTCTCCATTTGCAAATAGCATTGCTTTCGACTTTTGGGTATTTAATAAAACAAAGTTTTTTGTACACCAAATTTCGATTTTCCTCAAATTCATGTTCAATATATCCTCTAACTCGGCAACTGAATTTGATACTGCAATGATTTGCAAATCATCTGCATATAGGTAACCTTTCAACCTTGATAACTCGTCCAGTAAATCGTTGATATACAACAAAAACAACTGGGGGCCCAAGAATTATAGGAGGCAAAAACAAACCAATAAGGGGTTGGACTTATATCTTTTGGTAAATTTTATAATTGTTTGTGTTGGTTTACATTAAATTAAAGAGTTTTATTTGTAAGTGAAATTATAAAACTTCATGTTTTGTTGCCTTAGTGTATCCAAAATAAATTTTTGTCGAGCGAACAGAAACTATTATATCTTATTTAATCGTATCGATTTTTGCTAAAATGTTAAATATAAAAAAATGGCTCCCTTAATTTTTGATTTTGGTGTTAAGCTTGGGATATTTTATTAACAAGACAGACTAATATGTTGGATATTTTTTTTACATTTCGTCAACACGATTATTACTACTTCTACCTTCCCGTCTGTTTGGAAAATTGGTAGAATAGTTCCTATTAAAAAGACGGGTGAGTCTGTTGATATGGAAAACTTGCGTCCTATATCTATCCTGCCAGCTCTCTCGAAGGTTGTTGAAATTCTGCTAAAGAATCAGCTTCTTGCGCACATAAGTGGTAATTCATTATTAAGTAATTGTCAATATGGATTTAGATGTGGTAGAAATACAACATCACTTCTCTTGGGAGTAACTGATACTATTCGTCAGTCTCTTAGTAGAAAACGTCTTAACGTACTTTTATCTATTGATCTTACAAAAGCCTTTGACAAAGTAAATCATACAATTTTATTAACCAAGCTTATTCGCAATTTTGGACTCTCGTCTACGGCATGCAAACTTATTTCATCTTATCTCAGTGATAGACGTCAGTACGTTTCTATTGGAAGTAGGTTTTCGGGTGTTTTACCGGTTAAAAGTGGGGTGCCTCAAGGATCAGTCCTTGGGCCTTTACTTTTTAATATGTATATCAATGATATTTTCATGGATTTCAATATGACGTCATGTTTACCATTTGCTTACGCAGATGATTTAATGTTTTTATTTAGTGGTGAGAGACAGTTTGAGGATGTTTTGCAACAAATGATAAATTTTTGCATTTCCAATTTATCAAACTGGATGGTGCGTAATCGACTTTGTATTAATGCTCTTAAAACAAAGGCTATGTTTTTTGGTTCTTCTGTTCCAAACTTAGATATTATTATTCATGGTACGTGAGTCGAATTTGTGGTCCAAATGTACTGTATGGGCTTATGGTTAGATAATAAATTAAAATTTGAAAGACATATTAATTTCGTTACTTCTAGAGTTAATTATTCATTACGTAGACTTTATAACGTCAACTTATGCTTACCAATGCATATCAAAGTTATGATTATTCATTCATTTGTTATGCCTATATTTTTATATGGTATTGAAGTATATACTGGCACACTTGGGTGTCATATGAAGAAACTTTTAGTTTTGTTCAATAGAGTTATGCGATATCTATACTGCTTAAGACTTCGAAATCATGTATCAATGTATGTTGCGAAGTTTTTGGGCTGTTCATTTGATAATTATGTGAAAATACGGCTTTTGCTCTGCTTTTACAATATGTTTAAAAGGGGAACTATTGAATATTTGCTTTCATTTTTTTCATTTAGTCGATCTACACGTAATTGTCAAATTTTGATTCCTAAGCTAACTTCCCTAGTGGAAAGATCTTTTCATGTAAGAGTTACACGAATTTTCAATAAATTACCAGAAAATTTAAAATCCTTTGAGTTTTCTAGTTCTACTTACAAACGTAGATTGTTGAAGCACATTCAGAGGATGTAAGTTTATTTCTTGGACTATTTTATTATGGCTTATACCACAAATGTTATTGAGATTGATTATATTGTTAATATTTCTACCCGGTACTACCTTTTAGCTTTTTTTACATTTAAATTATTTCAATTGTCATTTTATTTTTGAATTAAAATTATTTTTTTTTTATATTTAAAAAAAAAATATATACTTAACTATTTTTAGATATTATTATATATGTATATTCTTTTATTTTTTTGTTAAGTAGTATGTTTTGAGTTGTATTTTTAAACCATATATGGCCCTCTGGGCTCGGTTTTTGTGTAACATTGATTAAATAAATAAATAAATAATATATATTTTTTTGTCGGCTAATAGTTTAAATTATGTAATTTATTTCCAGTTACTTACAAAAAACATTATCAACTATTATTATGTCAAATGGAAAAATGACTGTAGGTGAATAATACCTATTGTCTGACCTTTCAGAGATTCTACTTCACATTGATTATTGCCAATAGCCCTTCGTATCCTGCATTTAATGGCCTACAAAGTTTAGCGTTGATGCCTTTTGAAAATTTACTTCTATTGGAAGTAGGTTTTCGGGTGTTTTACCGGTTAAAAGTGGGGTGCCTCAAGGATCAGTCCTTGGGCCTTTACTTTTTAATATGTATATCAATGATATTTTCATGGATTTCAATATGACGTCATGTTTACCATTTGCTTACGCAGATGATTTAATGTTTTTATTTAGTGGTGAGAGACAGTTTGAGGATGTTTTGCAACAAATGATAAATTTTTGCATTTCCAATTTATCAAACTGGATGGTGCGTAATCGACTTTGTATTAATGCTCTTAAAACAAAGGCTATGTTTTTTGGTTCTTCTGTTCCAAACTTAGATATTATTATTCATGGTACGTGAGTCGAATTTGTGGTCCAAATGTACTGTCTGGGCTTATGGTTAGATAATAAATTAAAATTTGAAAGACATATTAATTTCGTTACTTCTAGAGTTAATTATTCATTACGTAGACTTTATAACGTCAACTTATGCTTACCAATGCATATCAAAGTTATGATTATTCATTCATTGGTTATGCCTATATTTTTATATGGTATTGAAGTATATACTGGCACACTTGGGTGTCATATGAAGAAACTTTTAGTTTTGTTCAATAGAGTTATGCGATATCTATACTGCTTAAGACTTCGAAATCATGTATCAATGTATGTTGCGAAGTTTTTGGGCTGTTCATTTGATAATTATGTGAAAATACGGCTTTTGCTCTGCTTTTACAATATGTTTAAAAGGGGAACTATTGAATATTTGCTTTCATTTTTTTCATTTAGTCGATCTACACGTAATTGTCAAATTTTGATTCCTAAGCTAACTTCCCTAGTGGAAAGATCTTTTCATGTAAGAGTTACACGAATTTTCAATAAATTACCAGAAAATTTAAAATCCTTTGAGTTTTCTAGTTCTACTTACAAACGTAGATTGTTGAAGCACATTCAGAGGATGTAAGTTTATTTCTTGGACTATTTTATTATGGCTTATACCACAAATGTTATTGAGATTGATTATATTGTTAATATTTCTACCCGGTACTACCTTTTAGCTTTTTTTACATTTAAATTATTTCAATTGTCATTTTATTTTTGAATTAAAATTATTTTTTTTTATATTTAAAAAAAAAATATATACTTAACTATTTTTAGATATTATTATATATGTATATTCTTTTATTTTTTTGTTAAGTAGTATGTTTTGAGTTGTATTTTTAAACCATATATGGCCCTCTGGGCTCGGTTTTTGTGTAACATTGATTAAATAAATAAATAAATAAATAAATAAATAATATATATTTTTTTGTCGGCTAATAGTTTAAATTATGTAATTTATTTCCAGTTACTTACAAAAAACATTATCAACTATTATTATGTCAAATGGAAAAATGACTGTAGGTGAATAATACCTATTGTCTGACCTTTCAGAGATTCTACTTCATATTGATTATTGCCAATAGCCCTTCGTATCCTGCATTTAATGGCCTACAAAGTTTAGCGTTGATGCCTTTTGAAAATTTACTTTGGATGAAGTTTTTTCTATACACTTCCTGACCTAGTATGAATTTGATACATCTACTTCGCTTAGGAGGATTTTACGTTTTTTTCATATGCTTCATGCATTTTTTGCTTTGTTCCTTGATGTATGATTTGCATGCGGCCAGATTGAGGCAGTACGAGGTTTTCACCATCTGCAATTGACCCAAGTTTTCGTAGGATTTGATATGCTTGAGCGTGAGTTATCATGTTAAATCCTGTAAGCGCGTAAAATGGTGTTACGCCGGCGGACTGAATGGTAGATCTAAGACTGCATTCGATGTTTGAAAGGTTTTCGTCCCACCTCGCCTGGTCAGACTGAATATAACTTCGGATACTGGGTAAAATAGATTGATTCACTCTCTAGCTGGCATTGGCTTGTGGTGAATGAATCGCTGTTCTGATATGTTTCACTCTATACATGTTTAACAACTTAGCGAAAGCTTCAGACTCAAATTGTTTCCAATTATCAGAGTGTAATATTTCTGGTACTCCAAATTTATGAAATATTTCCTGCAACAGAAATTTGTTAACAGCATTTGTTATTGCTTTTGGCATAGCTTTTAGTACTACGAACTTCGTTTTGTGGTCTAGCACGATGAATATGAAAGTATTGCCCCTCTTCGATCTTGGATACGGTCCCAGAAAGTCAACATAAATTTTCTGGAATGGCCTCTCTGTTACTACTTCTTTACCCATCTCCGGTCGTAATGTATATCTAGGGTGCTTGGTTTCTTTGCAACACTGACAGTTCGCAATAAAGTTTTTTATTTGGTTCACCATTAAAGGCCAGTAGAAAAATTCTCTGAGATTAAAAAGCGTCTTGGCAATTCCTCCATGGAATGTGTTATTTTCGTGAGATTTCCTAATTATTTCTTCGGTCAAACCAGTAGGTAGCCATATCTTCCAGCATTCTTCGCCATACTCATGTTCATCTTGGGCAAATTTTACTCTTTTGTATACTACCCCTTCACGCACTTTTAGGTCCGGTAATCGGTCTTCATTTTGTGTGATGGTTTCTACTAGGGTTATATATTCTTTGCTTTTGAACTGCTCAGAATCAAAATTAATTAAGCTAGTCGTAATTTCATAAACTTCTATTCTAGACAGCATGCCTGGTACCACATTCTGGGTTCCTTTTCTATGCTCGATCTCAAATTTGTAACCTTGAAGTTTTAGGCTCCATCGTGCTAATCGTTCGTGCAAATCTTGTTGTTTCATAAGCCATTTAAGGCTTGAGTGATCAGTGATCACTGTAAAGTCCATCAATTCAATGTATTGTCGAAATTTTGCAATGGCCAATACTACAGCTAGACATTCTTTCTCTGTGGTGGAATAATTTTAAATCGACGGTTAAAATCTGAAATGCTGAGCACTGGACTGGATACTAATCTCTGATTAAGTTCCTCAAAGGAAATCATGGCCTCTTCATTGAATACAAATTTGGGAGCTTTTCTCAAAGTATCGGTGAGTGGTGCAGTAAGGGTAGAAAACTCGTGAATTAACCTTCGATACTAGCCTACAGTACCAAGAAATCTCCGGACTTCTTTTGGATTACTAGGCGGACCTATTTTTAAAATAGCATCTAACTTACTCGCATCAGGCTTAATTTGCCACCTCCTACCATATTCCCTAAATATTTAAGTTCTTTATAACAAAATCTTCGAAAGTTCCGAAAGAAATGTTAAAGATAGTAGAAGAACTACCTTTAACATTTCTATATGGGTTTTAAATCCCCAGATACCACTAATAAGTCATCTAGGTAGACAAATATTCGATCTTTCAATTCTATTGGTATAACCTTGTCCATAAGTCGACATAAGCGCTCTGCCGCATTACATAATCCAAATGGCATTAGGTTAGGTTAGGTTAGGTTTGGAAGGGTTGTGCCAAAACATGGCACATCCACTCGGAGACCTATTGGTCCACTGTGATTCCCTTCAGCTAAACTACAACAAAAACTAACAAAATTTTGGGGAAAAAGAGAGCCTTATTATGCTTCCTGCCACCTATCACTCAGCCACCCGATTTCCTTGATGAAGCCGACGACATCCTCGATTTTACACCGCGCGATGTCGAAGAGCCCCTCGATAAATCTATTACCTAGCCATCTAAGTCTGCGGCTTTGTAATACCGGGCAGTTACACACGATGTGCTCAACAGTTTCCAGCTCCTCCTCATCCTCGCACAACCTACAGAAATCTGGTGTGCCGACGACCCAGTTTCTAGCCATTGCCCTAATGGCGCAATGACCTGTGATCAACCCTATCACGGCTCTTAAAACCTTCTTGTCTAGACCTAGAAGTATCTTGGTTTTCGCAGCGTCCAGTCTAGGCCAGATTGACCTCGACACTCTGCAATCTCCCCTTACTTCCCAAGACACATTGATTTTCCTGACTACCCAGTCTGATATCATCCTGTAGTAGTGACTAATCGGTGGCTTAACCGATTCTACCCTAATTGAATTTACCCCTTCCGAGCCCAGTCTCGCAAGTTCGTCAGCAATCTCGTTGCCCTCAACATTACAATGGCCCGGGACCCAACACAGTCTAATCCTATACTTGTCCGTCAGTGCGTCGATAGCCTTTTTACAATCAGCAACCAGCCTAGATGTGACCTTGTGTCTTTTCAAGGCTTTAAGCGCCGCCTGGCTGTCGACGTACAGCGTGACCTCTTCCCCTTCTACAACATGTCCAGACACCAGCTCTGTGGCTTTTAAAATCGCCAACACCTCTGCCTGGAACACACTACAATCGTCTGGTAGTCTGTAAGACATGCGTGTTCTGGTTCCCAGGATGTGAACACCAGCACCGGTGCCCGTTTCCATTTTTGACCCATCTGTGAACACCGCAACCCCGTCATACAGTTTATCAGACCCCAACCATTCTTCCCTATTTGGAAATACAACCAAGGGGATCCTACTGAAGTCAACCTCGTTGACTATGAAGTCCGTTAGCCCAGGGGTTAACGGAACCGGTCCATTGAGTCCAACCTCAAGAAGAATCTTTGTGTGTCCTGTGTTACTCGACTTCACCAACCCTGATTCAAAAAGTCTAAACAAACTTCTCGCCGCCATTCCGACCACAAACCTTTCAATAGGGAATAGGTGCAGAATAATGTCCAGAGCTGCTTGAGGTGTACTTCTCCTGGCACCTGTGATGCCAATAGAAGCACACCTCTGGACCTTGGCAAGAGTTTTCCTATGTGACTCCGTTTTCAAAGCCTCCCACCAAACAGCGCATCCGTACGAAACAATGGGTCGAACAACCGAGGTATAAATCCAGTTTACAACCTTTGGTTGTAGGCCCCAAGTTTTCCCTATGGAGTTCCTGCAGGCATAATAGGCATTTAGACCCTTTTTAAGTCTTTCCTGAATGTTCCTGCTCCAGACCAGTTTACTATCCAGATAAACTCCTAGGTATTTAGCCTCGCTTGCTAGTTTCAACTCAACACCATTAACTTTGGGTGGTTTGAAGCCAACCACTTTGTATCTCCTGGTGAAGAGAACTAGTTCAGTTTTATCACCATTGACCCCCAACCCTTTGCTCGAGGCCCAGGATGAGAGCTCCCCAAGTGCAGCCTGCATGACTTCTGTGATAGTGGAGAGAAATTTCCCTTTCACCAATAACACCACGTCATCTGCGTAGGCCACTATTTTCCTTCCCTGTGTATCAAATTGTCTTAAAATGACATTCACCACTAACAGCCATAGTAGTGGGGATAGAACCCCACCTTGCGGCGTACCCCTAGTGACTAATTTTCGCAAACAGCCGCCTCCTAGCTCCGAGTTGATGATCCTACTGCTAAGCATACGGATAATCCACTCCACTATGAAGTCCTGGATGTTAAGATCTACTAGGGATTCCCTAATAGCCTCCAAAGTAACATTGTTGAAGGCACCTTCAATATCTAAGAACGCTGCTAACGTATATTCCTTATCCTGTAAGCCGCGCTCAATATACCTAACCACATTATGAAGCGCACTCTCAACCGATTTACCCTTAAGGTAAGCATGCTGAGCGTCACTAATGACGTGCGGGTCAATTGTGTTCCTTAGGTGCAGATCGATAACACGCTCTAACGTTTTCAACAGAAAAGACGATAGGCTAATCGGTCTGAAGTCCTTTGGCTTCGAGTGGCTTGCCTTACCAGCCTTGGGTATAAATATTACCCGAACTTCTCTCCACCAATTGGGTATAACACCTCTTGCTAAACACGTCCTGAAGATGTCCCTAAACAGCCTCAAGATATGTATCGGGACGTTTTGCATCATGGCCGGAAAAATACCATCCTGGCCAGCAGATTTATAAGGCTCGAAAGTATTAATCGCCCATGCAACCTTGTCCACAGTTACTAAATCCTTGATCGCCACCTCTGATCTCCCTACCAATCTAGGGTACAAATCCCTAACCGAATGATCGACTCGTAACCCTCTACAGCCCGGGAAGTGCGTGTTCATAAGTAGCTCCAGGGTCTCAGAGCTAGATTCGGTCCATGAGCCATCAAGCTTTTGTATATATCCGATTTCCCTGGGGTCCTTGGATAGTATACGTCTAAACCTTGATAACTCGCTGACCGAATCAATGGATTCGCAGTACTTAGTCCACGAGTCCCTTTTCGCCCTCTTAAGAGATCCCTTGTACTTATTGAAAGCTATTCTGTGGCTGTCCCAGTCCTCAGTCTTACGCGTGAGTTTTGCCCTGTTGAAGAGCCTTCTAACCGTAGACCTTTGATCCTTTAGATCCTTGGTCCACCAGGAGGGCTGTTCCCTTTTGCCCGGGAAGGTTCTTGGGCATGACAGCTCAAAACTCTCCCTAAAGACTTGTGTCACCTTATTCACCACTGCATCCACTTCACTTTGTGACTGCCCACATAAGGAAGTATCAACCAGCTTGGACTCCACATTAACCCTGAATAGATCCCAATTTGTTTTCTAATTATTCTGTTAAAACATTTCTTTATCCTGCTAAAATTGTAATCATTTGTCAATGAGTATATTTCAATACCATACGTTATTAAAGGCATAAGCAATGCGTGCGCAATTTTCTTTCTTAGTTTAAGTGGAAAGTTGTGACAGCTACCATATAATCTTCTCAAGATAAATACTACTTTAGAAATAAGGAAAGTTATATGATTATCAAAACTTAATCTATTGTCGATATACACTCCTAACACTTTCAAATACGATACAAAGTATAACAGCTCTCCATTTGCAAATAGCATTGCTTTCGACTTTTGGGTATTTAATAAAACAAAGTTTTTTGTACACCAAATTTCGATTTTCCTCAAATTCATGTTCAATATATCCTCTAACTCGGCAACTGAATTTGATACTGCAATGATTTGCAAATCATCTGCATATAGGTAACCTTTCAACCTTGATAACTCGTCCAGTAAATCGTTGATATACAACAAAAACAACTGGGGGCCCAAGAATTATAGGAGGCAAAAACAAACCAATAAGGGGTTGGACTTATATCTTTTGGTAAATTTTATAATAGTTTGTGTTGGTTTACATTAAATTAAAGAGTTTTATTTGTAAGTGAAATTATAAAACTTCATGTTTTGTTGCCTTAGTGTATCCAAAATAAATTTTTGTCGAGCGAACAGAAACTATTATATCTTATTTAATCGTATCGATTTTTGCTAAAATGTTAAATATAAAAAAATGGCTCCCTTAATTTTTGATTTTGGTGTTAAGCTTGGGATATTTTATTAACAAGACAGACTAATATGTTGGATATTTTTTTTACATTTCGTCAACACGATTATTACTACTTCTACCTTCCCGTCTGTTTGGAAAATTGGTAGAATAGTTCCTATTAAAAAGACGGGTGAGTCTGTTGATATGGAAAACTTGCGTCCTATATCTATCCTGCCAGCTCTCTCGAAGGTTGTTGAAATTCTGCTAAAGAATCAGCTTCTTGCGCACATAAGTGGTAATTCATTATTAAGTAATTGTCAATATGGATTTAGATGTGGTAGAAATACAACATCACTTCTCTTGGGAGTAACTGATACTATTCGTCAGTCTCTTAGTAGAAAACGTCTTAACGTACTTTTATCTATTGATCTTACAAAAGCCTTTGACAAAGTAAATCATACAATTTTATTAACCAAGCTTATTCGCAATTTTGGACTCTCGTCTACGGCATGCAAACTTATTTCATCTTATCTCAGTGATAGACGTCAGTACGTTTCTATTGGAAGTAGGTTTTCGGGTGTTTTACCGGTTAAAAGTGGGGTGCCTCAAGGATCAGTCCTTGGGCCTTTACTTTTTAATATGTATATCAATGATATTTTCATGGATTTCAATATGACGTCATGTTTACCATTTGCTTACGCAGATGATTTAATGTTTTTATTTAGTGGTGAGAGACAGTTTGAGGATGTTTTGCAACAAATGATAAATTTTTGCATTTCCAATTTATCAAACTGGATGGTGCGTAATCGACTTTGTATTAATGCTCTTAAAACAAAGGCTATGTTTTTTGGTTCTTCTGTTCCAAACTTAGATATTATTATTCATGGTACGTGAGTCGAATTTGTGGTCCAAATGTACTGTCTGGGCTTATGGTTAGATAATAAATTAAAATTTGAAAGACATATTAATTTCGTTACTTCTAGAGTTAATTATTCATTACGTAGACTTTATAACGTCAACTTATGCTTACCAATGCATATCAAAGTTATGATTATTCATTCATTGGTTATGCCTATATTTTTATATGGTATTGAAGTATATACTGGCACACTTGGGTGTCATATGAAGAAACTTTTAGTTTTGTTCAATAGAGTTATGCGATATCTATACTGCTTAAGACTTCGAAATCATGTATCAATGTATGTTGCGAAGTTTTTGGGCTGTTCATTTGATAATTATGTGAAAATACGGCTTTTGCTCTGCTTTTACAATATGTTTAAAAGGGGAACTATTGAATATTTGCTTTCATTTTTTTCATTTAGTCGATCTACACGTAATTGTCAAATTTTGATTCCTAAGCTAACTTCCCTAGTGGAAAGATCTTTTCATGTAAGAGTTACACGAATTTTCAATAAATTACCAGAAAATTTAAAATCCTTTGAGTTTTCTAGTTCTACTTACAAACGTAGATTGTTGAAGCACATTCAGAGGATGTAAGTTTATTTCTTGGACTATTTTATTATGACTTATACCACAAATGTTATTGAGATTGATTATATTGTTAATATTTCTACCCGGTACTACCTTTTAGCTTTTTTTACATTTAAATTATTTCAATTGTCATTTTATTTTTGAATTAAAATTATTTTTTTTTATATTTAAAAAAAAAATATATACTTAACTATTTTTAGATATTATTATATATGTATATTCTTTTATTTTTTTGTTAAGTAGTATGTTTTGAGTTGTATTTTTAAACCATATATGGCCCTCTGGGCTCGGTTTTTGTGTAACATTGATTAAATAAATAAATAAATAAATAATATATATTTTTTTGTCGGCTAATAGTTTAAATTATGTAATTTATTTCCAGTTACTTACAAAAAACATTATCAACTATTATTATGTCAAATGGAAAAATGACTGTAGGTGAATAATACCTATTGTCTGACCTTTCAGAGATTCTACTTCATATTGATTATTGCCAATAGCCCTTCGTATCCTGCATTTAATGGCCTACAAAGTTTAGCGTTGATGTCTTTTGAAAATTTACTTTGGATGAAGTTTTTTCTATACACTTCCTGACCTAGTATGAATTTGATACATCTACTTCGCTTAGGAGGATTTTACGTTTTTTTCATATGCTTCATGCATTTTTTGCTTTGTTCCTTGATGTATGATTTGCATGCGGCCAGATTGAGGCAGTACGAGGTTTTCACCATCTGCAATTGACCCAAGTTTTCGTAGGATTTGATATGCTTGAGCGTGAGTTATCATGTTAAATCCTGTAAGCGCGTAAAATGGTGTTACGCCGGCGGACTGAATGGTAGATCTAAGACTGCATTCGATGTTTGAAAGGTTTTCGTCCCACCTCGCCTGGTCAGACTGAATATAACTTCGGATACTGGGTAAAATAGATTGATTCACTCTCTAGCTGGCATTGGCTTGTGGTGAATGAATCGCTGTTCTGATATGTTTCACTCCATACATGTTTAACAACTCAGCGAAAGCTTCAGACTCAAATTGTTTCCAATTATCAGAGTGTAATATTTCTGGTACTCCAAATTTATGAAATATTTCCTGCAACAGAAATTTGTTAACAGCATTTGTTATTGCTTTTGGCATAGCTTTTAGTACTACGAACTTCGTTTTGTGGTCTAGCACGATGAATATGAAAGTATTGCCCCTCTTCGATCTTGGATACGGTCCCAGAAAGTCAACATAAATTTTCTGGAATGGCCTCTCTGTTACTACTTCTTTACCCATCTCCGGTCGTAATGTATATCTAGGGTGCTTGGTTTCTTTGCAACACTGACAGTTCGCAATAAAGTTTTTTATTTGGTTCACCATTAAAGGCCAGTAGAAAAATTCTCTGAGATTAAAAAGCGTCTTGGCAATTCCTCCATGGAATGTGTTATTTTCGTGAGATTTCCTAATTATTTCTTCGGTCAAACCAGTAGGTAGCCATATCTTCCAGCATTCTTCGCCATACTCATGTTCATCTTGGGCAAATTTTACTCTTTTGTATACTACCCCTTCACGCACTTTTAGGTCCGGTAATCGGTCTTCATTTTGTGTGATGGTTTCTACTAGGGTTATATATTCTTTGCTTTTGAACTGCTCAGAATCAAAATTAATTAAGCTAGTCGTAATTTCATAAACTTCTATTCTAGACAGCATGCCTGGTACCACATTCTTTGTTCCTTTTCTATGCTCGATCTCAAATTTGTAACCTTGAAGCTTTAGGCTCCATCGTGCTAATCGTTCGTGCAAATCTTGTTGTTTCATAAGCCATTTAAGGCTTGAGTGATCAGTGATCACTGTAAAGTCCATCAATTCAATGTATTGTCGAAATTTTGCAATGGCCAATACTACAGCTAGACATTCTTTCTCTGTGGTGGAATAAATTTAAATCGACGGTTAAAATCTGGACTGCTGAGCACTGGACTGGATACTAATCTCTGATTAAGTTCCTCAAAGGAAATCATGGCCTCTTCATTGAATACAAATTTGGGAGCTTTTCTCAAAGTATCGGTGAGTGGTGCAGTAAGGGTAGAAAACTCGTGAATTAACCTTCGATACTAGCCTACAGTACCAAGAAATCTCCGGACTTCTTTCGGATTACTAGGCGGACCTATTTTTAAAATAGCATCTAACTTACTCGCATCAGGCTTAATTTGCCACCTCCTACCATATTCCCTAAATATTTAAGTTCTTTATAACAAAATCTTCGAAAGTTCCGAAAGAAATGTTAAAGATAGTAGAAGAACTACCTTTAACATTTCTATATGGGTTTTAAATCCCCAGATACCACTAATAAGTCATCTAGGTAGACAAATATTCGATCTTTCAATTCTATTGGTATAACCTTGTCCATAAGTCGACATAAGCGCTCTGCCGCATTACATAATCCAAATGGCATTAGGTTAGGTTAGGTTAGGTTTGGAAGGGTTGTGCCAAAACATGGCACATCCACTCGGAGACCTATTGGTCCATTGTGATTCCCTTCAGCTAAACTACAACAAAAACTAACAAAATTTTGGGGAAAAAGAGAGCCTTATTATGCTTCCTGCCACCTATCACTCAGCCACCCGATTTCCTTGATGAAGCCGACGACATCCTCGATTTTACACCGCGCGATGTCGAAGAGCCCCTCGATAAATCTATTACCTAGCCATCTAAGTCTGCGGCTTTGTAATACCGGGCAGTTACACACGATGTGCTCAACAGTTTCCAGCTCCTCCTCATCCTCGCACAACCTACAGAAATCTGGTGTGCCGACGACCCAGTTTCTAGCCATTGCCCTAATGGCGCAATGACCTGTGATCAACCCTATCACGGCTCTTAAAACCTTCTTGTCTAGACCTAGAAGTATCTTGGTTTTCGCAGCGTCCAGTCTACGCCAGATTGACCTCGACACTCTGCAATCTCCCCTTACTTCCCAAGACACATTGATTTTCCTGACTACCCAGTCTGATATCATCCTGTAGTAGTGACTATGAAGTCCGTTAGCCCAGGGGTTAACGGAACCGGTCCATTGAGTCCAACCTCAAGAAGAATCTTTGTGTGTCCTGTGTTACTCGACTTCACCAACCCTGATTCAAAAAGTCTAAACAAACTTCTCGCCGCCATTCCGACCACAAACCTTTCAATAGTTAATAGGTGCAGAATAATGTCCAGAGCTGCTTGAGGTGTACTTCTCCTGGCACCTGTGATGCCAATAGAAGCACACCTCTGGACCTTGGCAAGAGTTTTCCTATGTGACTCCGTTTTCAAAGCCTCCCACCAAACAGCGCATCCGTACGAAACAATGGGTCGAACAACCGAGGTATAAATCCAGTTTACAACCTTTGGTTGTAGGCCCCAAGTTTTCCCTATGGAGTTCCTGCAGGCATAATAGGCATTTAGACCCTTTTTAAGTCTTTCCTGAATGTTCCTGCTCCAGACCAGTTTACTATCCAGATAAACTCCTAGGTATTTAGCCTCGCTTGCTAGTTTCAACTCAACACCATTAACTTTGGGTGGTTTGAAGCCAACCACTTTGTATCTCCTGGTGAAGAGAACTAGTTCAGTTTTATCACCATTGACCCCCAACCCTTTGCTCGAGGCCCAGGATGAGAGCTCCCCAAGTGTAGCCTGCATGACTTCTGTGATAGTGGAGAGAAATTTCTCTTTCACCAATAACACCACGTCATCTGCGTAGGCCACTATTTTCCTTCCCTGTGTATCAAATTGTCTTAAAATGACATTCACCACTAACAGCCATAGTAGTGGGGATAGAACCCCACCTTGCGGCGTACCGCTAGTGACTAATTTTCGCAAACAGCCGCCTCCTAGCTCCGAGTTGATGATCCTACTGCTAAGCATACGGATAATCCACTCCACTATGAAGTCCTGGATGTTAAGATCTACTAGGGATTCCCTAATAGCCTCCAAAGTAACATTGTTGAAGGCACCTTCAATATCTAAGAACGCTGCTAACGTATATTCCTTATCCTGTAAGCCGCGCTCAATATACCTAACCACATTATGAAGCGCACTCTCAACCGATTTACCCTTAAGGTAAGCATGCTGAGCGTCACTAATGACGTGCGGGTCAATTGTGTTCCTTAGGTGCAGATCGATAACACGCTCTAACGTTTTCAACAGAAAAGACGATAGGCTAATCGGTCTGAAGTCCTTTGGCTTCGAGTGGCTTGCCTTACCAGCCTTGGGTATAAATATTACCCGAACTTCTCTCCACCAATTGGGTATAACACCTCTTGCTAAACACGTCCTGAAGATGTCCCTAAACAGCCTCAAGATATGTATCGGGACGTTTTGCATCATGGCCGGAAAAATACCATCCGGGCCAGCAGATTTATAAGGCTCGAAAGTATTAATCGCCCATGCAACCTTGTCCACAGTTATTAAAACCTTGATCGCCACCTCTGATCTCCCTACCAATCTAGGGTACAAATCCCTAACCGAATGATCGACTCGTAACCCTCTACAGCCCGGGAAGTGCGTGTTCATAAGTAGCTCCAGGGTCTCAGAGCTAGATTCGGTCCATGAGCCATCAAGCTTTTGTATATATCCGATTTCCCTGGGGTCCTTGGATAGTATACGTCTAAACCTTGATAACTCGCTGACCGAATCAATGGATTCGCAGTACTTAGTCCACGAGTCCCTTTTCGCCCTCTTAAGAGATCCCTTGTACTTATTGAAAGCTATTCTGTGGCTGTCCCAGTCCTCAGTCTTACGCGTGAGTTTTGCCCTGTTGAAGAGCCTTCTAACCGTAGACCTTTGATCCTTTAGATCCTTGGTCCACCAGGAGGGCTGTTCCCTTTTGCCCGGGAAGGTTCTTGGGCATGACAGCTCAAAACTCTCCATAAAGACTTGTGTCACCTTATTCACCACTGCATCCACTTCACTTTGTGACTGCCCACATAAGGAAGTATCAACCAGCTTGGACTCCACATTAACCCTGAATAGATCCCAATTTGTTTTCCTGGGATTTAAATAAGGGTTACACTTTGGTTTACTAAAGTTCAGTTTGAAGGAAATTCTACTATGGTCCGAAAAGGAGCAGTCCGTAGAAACCCTCCAATCTATTACTAGATCCCTATTGTTGGTCAAAGTGATATCTATAACTTCCTCCCTAACCCTATTACTAAACGTCGGAATATTACCCTTGTTAGTTATAATAAGGTTATTAGTAGTAATAAAATCAAAGACCAACTCACCCCTGGTGTTGATGTTACTGCTTCCCCATTGACTGTGGTGAGCATTGGCATCACAGCCAAGTACCAGGTTAGCTTTCCGTCTACTGACATACCTGGTTAGCTCCTTTACAAGCATGCCCGGTGGGTTATCGGCCTCATAGGGCATGTAGACCGAGGCTAGAATGAGACTTTGTCCACCTTTAGCCTCTCCACAGACTGCCGTCACATCGCCGCAACTGAAAGAATTAAGAAGTTTTAATTTAAGCACATTTTTGGCGATTATACAAGTTCTTACCTTGTCCTCTGTACTTGGGACATACAGGGTGTAGCCTGCCGCCCTCAGTCCGCAGACCCTGTTTTTATTAATCCAGGGCTCCTGGATGAGAGCAACGTCTGCTTGCGACTTCGTGAGGTATAACGTCATTTCGGCTGAGGCTGCTTCACTGTGGTGCAGGTTTAGTTGCACCACTAGCAGACTCCTTGGGTTCATCAGATCTCGGTAACCTAAATCTGACTCGCCCTAAACCGAAAGTGACGATACCCTCCTTCGTCTTTAGAAATTTTAGAGACTCCTGGTCTACGGCAAACCGGAAGTCCCTACCCATATTCTCCTTACAAGCCAGTGAGGCTATAAGCTTCCACTGACTCGTGTTGAGACCTTTATTTTGGTTGGCCAATATTGACAGCATGGACTCCACCGGCTTCACAGGGGGTGGAATCCATACCGTCACTATCGGCCTAAGTGGTAGTTCCGAGGCACATATAACCTCCAGCTTCGCCTCTGGACAAAGATCGCCGCATTTGCCAACTGCAGAACTTAGGAATTCGAAAGTCTTCCTGTTTCCGCAATTGACAACTTTGACACCCTTTGACCAGTCCGCGCCCTGAAAGTCCATGTCCTCCGACCAACCACTAGCTTTCGATATATAATCGAGGAGCCTATCTTCGATCAGCCGCCATAGATCCGTTCCTATCCTGCCATCAGGGTCGGACCGATCAATGACAGCTGCCTGAAGACTACCTTCCTGGCTCGTCGATTTCTTGGCTTTTTTCGAGGTGGAGGCTTGATCGTCACTAGACCTAATCCGCTTAGCTATCCCCTTATGGGGAGCCCTAGGCGGGCTCGGCTGGGTATTATCACCCCTCCCCTCGAATTTTTTAAAAGGCGCTGGACGCTTAGCCTCAGGAGCTCGTTCCGAAGACTTGAGCCCTTTGGTAAGCGAACCTTTGCCCGGCCTACTATTACCGGAAAGGGATGTACATGCCGATGACGACCCTGTACCCTTACGGGAAACGCTTGGGGCATCATCCACATGCAACACCCTTTCCTTGGGACAGGAGGTGCCTGCCTGTTTCACCCCATCACCTAAACTAGGCAAAACCGGGGCTTCACTGACATTCGTCTCCTGTACAATGGGATAGGATATGCCCAGGAGAGCACGGACTGGTCCGTAAATTCTTTCGAATTTTGCGACACTCTGTCTGTGCTTCCTGAGCAGATGCCTCTCCCTGGCAGTGAACGACGTAGAGTCCCTTTTAGCCATCTTAGTTAGATAGTTCAAAGAGGCTCTCGTGCCGCTCATCGCCTTTTCTTCTTTTGTACGGACTTTACCTGGCTGTGATGGAATACCGACTCCCACCACAGCGTCCTGCCGTACGACGCTTCTCGAGCAAGAGGGACGATCTAAATGAGCCCCCAAGAGACCCCCCTGTGCACTAGGCACCACAGAGGCAGGAGGTTCAGCCTCCAAACTCCGACCCTGAGTTGACACCTTAACGGTAGTCATCTCTTCGTCGGAGCTCAGAGACAAAACCCCCAACCTCCGGGCAGCCTCTCCCCCCACAGAGGAATCTCTTGACAGTTCCAACAGATCGTCCACTCCCTCGAGTTGCGTCAGAAGCTGTCCCTCCTGTCTTTCAATGACCCTGTGTATGTCCGTGAGCGAAAATTCGCCCCCTGACAGTTTGTCCACAGAGTCAGCGTCCGTCTCAATAAGTTTGGATTTTGTTTTTGAAGAATTTAAGTTTTCAATTTTGGTCCCACGAGTATGCACGTAAAGAGAAGGACCATCCATGCAGTGACGGCGTACATGGACTAGGCAAAGAGTTACAACCGGCTCGTACCCTGGCGCCGGAGGGGAGCTGTTCACGACTAGTCCTCTTTAACCACTAACTAGCCATTCAGATTCTCGGCACTGCTACCACCACATTAACCTTACAAGTGGTGCCAATTATGGTCCGCGGGCATGCACCAAGGTCGTGACAACTGTTATGCGATTGCCGACCGGAAATAACAATAAACCAGTTGACAGTCGCAAACGTTTGACACGACCCCCCCTATCCGCCACCTGGGGACGCGCTCGATGGAAGAATTGACAATATCAATTTAAAGTAATGCCAAATGGCATTACTTTAATTAATATTGGGGCCTTCCGGGAACTGTAAAAGCTGTTTTTGATATGCTATCTACTTGCAAAGGAATTTACCAAAACGCGTCTTTAAGGTCTATAGATGAAATAAAATGGGTATCTCCAAGTCTCGGTAGTAGGCCATCAATGTTTGGAAGTGGATATGTGTCTTTTTTAGTGACTTTATTTAGCTCCCGAGCATCGAGGCAAAGCCTATTTTTGTTAGGTTTTATTACTAATGTAACACGATTATTCCATTCGGCGCAAGTAGTTTCTTCAATAACATTCAGTTCGATCATTCTATCTAATTCATCGTACATTAATTTTTGAATGGCCGGACTTACTGGAAAGTGGCGTAATTTTTTTGCTGGTGCATCTCCGGTTTCTATAGTGTGAGTTTCTAAATTTGTTTGGCCCAAACCATATTTGGTGTAACATTTAAAAAAACTTTTTGCTTTCTCTAATAATAATACTTGTTCTTGTGAAAGCTGATGCATTTTTAGGATATCTGGTTTATTTTCTACAGCGATTTCATTAATGGTATAGTCCTCCAAATGATGTTTAATACCAATTTTTCGCCAAAAATCATAACCTAAGATGAGTTCTTCTTTAGATTTGGAACTAGGTACAAAATTAAATCTGTTGTTTTTTTAACCGACAGATCTCCGAACATTGTAACGCCCAAAGTCACCACGCTCGTTTTGAGCCACACATAGTGTAAAATAATGAAATCTTTGATCTTTCTTTTTTAAATGAATTATATATATTGTTGTTATAGAATTATTATGTATGTCATATGGCTTTTCTATATCGCATATACTTTATTTTGTTATAATATACATTATTATTAAATACTAGCAGTTAAGTTTAAATTCAAATTTAACGGCTGAATGAATGAAAGCGCCACCTACGATAATTGAAATATCAACACTGTAATAGTGAGACATACTGCAATGAACACAACCACTCATATGTTGTTGACATGCACACTAGTATACATGTGTATGTGTGAGAGTGTGTGCTTGCTTGTGGGTATAAAAGCGCGAGAATTTGCATTAATGAGGTAGTTGGTTGGTGACTTGCTAGACGGTAAGTTATCATTTGGTAAGGAAATACTAATTCCCCAAGTGAATCATACATTCTAGTGGTGGCCAATAAACTGGTACGAGTGAAAGAACACCAACAGAATTACTGCTTCTATCGGTGTTAACTCATCATTTGGCCGGACTTTATAGAAGAATTACTCGTTCCCTAAAAATCCACAATTTGTGTGAGACTTCGTCTTAGCCTGCGTGTAAGGAAGACCAGGGTGCTAACGGAAGTACTGCTTCCACCAGTACTGTGGTCAACACTGTAGGTCATTCAGCCGTGGACGCTGTAACGTTTTTTTTAAAGTTAATTTCTTTAAAATAGATTTTAGTTTATTTTTTTATTTGTTATAAATAAAACACCGGGATTACGGTTTGAACAACAAGTGTTTTATTTTTTTAAATCGACCCTGGACGCTGCTGACCCTACCCCAGCAAACAGTGGAAAGCGCGTCGTTACAACATTTACTTTGCCGATTATGGTGTGGCTTTGACCGTCAGCCGTTTTTATTGACGATTTAAAATTCAATATTTCAGTATTCATTTTTTTTAAGTTTTCAAACAAATTATTACCTAGGCAGCTAATGGAAGCTCCGCTGTCCATCAGTCCTTTAAATGGCTGGTCATTTATAAGTACGTCCATATATGGTCTTATATCGTTGTCATAGTTAATACTGGCTAATGCAATTTTCTTTCTTTCGAACTTTCTGTTACAGTGTCTTTTTCTAGTTTTTCTTATTCTTTTGCTGATAATTGGTTCGTAGTCATGAAAAATTTTATCTCTAATCATTTTGTAGTTTTCCATACGGACTTCAAAGGGTATAATTTGTTTTATTTTCGGACTTTTCAGTATTGTACTTTTATTGTTTACACTATAATTATTAATTTCTGGACTTATATTATTTGTTATTATGTTTTCTGTGCTTTATTTAAGTGAATTTTCCATCAATTTATATTCTGTTGGGCGGTTTTCGTATTTGAACATGCTGGCCCTGTTTTCTGCATGTTCAACTGGTAGTTTCCCACGCATTTTGGACAGTTAGGTGTTGTAACATTACCGAACCCACATTTGTAACAAAATAGGTTTCTTTGAGCTATAAATGAATGGCCTGGTACTTTACAGCACAAAGTCTTCAACAGTAAAAGATTAATTAGTTCCGTCGAACTTGAGTCCCCATTTATCTAGTTGATATGGAGTCATATTTAGATGAGATGGGTTATATGGGTGTGGTTGCATATGGTAAGGGACATCCATGTGCTGTGGGTTGAAATTTGGATGTTGGTTAAAATGCTGATTTTGACTCTGGTCTGGAAATAATGCTCGATTCGGATATTGTCTATAAAACGGAGGATTAAAGAATTGCAGGTTGTTGTCTAGGTACATTGTCATTTTGTTGATAGGATTGTTCATGAATGTGTTGATTTTCATTTCTCCTATTCGAGTTATCCCTGTTCGAAAAACGCTCAGACCTCAATGAATCTCTAATTATCTGTGGTATCATAACTTGCAAATTTCCCATATTCTGCTGCACCTCTCTTCTTATTGTTTTTCTTTATGTCTAACCCATTCCTTAGGTCACTTAGTACATGACTAAAACCAAGTTACCTAATTCACTCAAAGACTGTACAAAATTTTCGCGTTCTCGAATATAAATTTTAAAAATTACGGGCTTTCAAAATGTATTTGGAGATTCAAAATATTGCAATAAGCAGATTTTGATTGATAAAATTATAAATAAGTTAGGTCTGCAACAACGTTATTTAATATTTAAATGACTATTTCAATTAAGTTCTTTTTTAAATTACTAACAGATTTTTTCACCAACTTTAGTATATTAAGATGTATACAAGTATAATTAGTTAGTAAATAAGTTAGTATTATAAGGAAAATACATACATATATAGAATTCACTAAACAAGTAGTCACGAGTTGTTACTTACAAATATACTACAATTTTTCTTTTCAGAAGTCTACAAAATAAATAAACATAAAAGGTTGACATGTGGAAGTGATCTCATTTCGGTTTGGTGATTTACTTAGTTAAAAGGAAAGTTATAAGTGTGTCCGAAACATAACAATATAATAATAAAATAAATATTTTAACTGTTCTATAAACTCTGTAAAGTGCAGTTAATATTTATATTATGTGCATGTTATTTTATATAGAATTTTATTTAAATTTTCTTACAAAATTTGATTAAATTAATTCCTATTCTCAGATCTAAATAATTGTTGTTTTTTTTTCACAAGGATTTTAAAATAGAATATTATGTATTTAATTATTAAGCTGCTTGAAATATCTTCAAGAAAAACAAATACAAATGAACTCACGGCTACTTAGGCCTTTAGGATCATGACATCTGTAAACCTTGACTTGACAACAAAAAGCCTCAAGTAGTCGATAATTTTCTCAGTGCCATCGCAACTTAGGCATGGTATTAAAGGAACCTTCCAGGACATATGACTTCTAAGAAAAATAACTTCTTACTGACTAATTAACAATAATTTAATCAAGATGTAAATAAAATGCCCCACGTTGGGCGCCATAAATGTAACAAATCCCTCTGAATTCAGTTGGAAGACGGCACGTAGATGTTTGCTGCGGCTTTAGCTCGCCGGAAAAGGGGAGTTTTTCTTCCGTGGGATTAACACATTAAAAAAAAGTAGTTCGTGCCATAGTTGTAGATTAAGAAAAAAATGGGCATTCAGAGTGTTATCCTTTCGAATCAGCTTTGGAATAGGAGGTGGACTAGATCATATCTTTCTATTGGAGCTTGGTGTTTTAGCTCGTCAGGTGACCCGCCCTAAGGATTATAATGGTATTGTCCCAAGTACGAATCTCACCAGACCATTAAAAAAAACTTACTCACATATCAACCACAAATGGATTAACACATATTGATATACATTCTCACAGGTTTACAAAAAAAAATACATATTTTATTTACACTACCCAAAAATATATATATACCTATTTATATCAAAATGATATACATATGTATATTACATCTTCATATAAGTTCAAACTTATTCTTCTTTTTTTTATAAATATATATAATTACAATTTTTGGTTTTTTTCTTATATTTTTACTAACTATATTTTTTTATTAAATATAATTTTTTTTATTGAATATATAAAATTTTGTTTTAATATATTGACAATTTAAACAATATTTACATAATATATTAACAATTTTTAATTGAATAAATGTTACCTTCAATAGATTATATATTTGAATTTTTATTTATTTATTGCTTCAATTATTTATTTATTCATTCATATCTACAGTTATTATTATACCCTTCACCACAGGTGGAAAGTATATATAAGTTTGTCATTCCGTGTGTAATTTCTACAATATTCATTTCCGACCCCATAAAGTATATATATTCTGGATCCTTATTGATAGAGAAGTTGATTAAGCGATGTCCGTCTGTCCGTCTGTCCATCTGTCCGTGTTAGTGTGGTAATGTCATTTGCCAAGGCACCAGAAGAGATACAAAAAATTTAAGCACACCAATCTGTCAGGCATAGTTTCGAAAATTTTGGTATTGCAATTCAGCAACATCGGATCATTCCTTTGGAGGCTACGGGCCAAAAACCACGCCCACCTATATTTTTTTACTTTTTTTTTAAATTTTTTTCGGCTTTAATGATTCTGTTTTGCCTTTTTTTGTCAAATAAATATTAGACAGCGACAGGTAGATCGCAAGGAGTGCATACAGATCTCGGGGGATCAATAACCCCCTGCGAGGGGCGATTTTTGTTTGTTTTTAGATTGGTAGGGTTTTTCTGCTTTGATTTGTATTAGAGACCTTAATTGGAAGCAATACGCATAGAGGTAGCCAATGGACCCACAGGGTACCCACTGACAAATAGGAGCAGTTAAAAGGACCCCCCATGTGTCAATATGATGAATTTTTTTTTTTTTTTTGTAAGGATTTCTTTTTGCTTTAGTCTGACCATTCTAACTCAATATAGATTGGAGAAAGGTCCAAAATTTAACAAAAAAATTTCAATCAAATTTTTAAAAAAATTAAAAATAAAAAAAATTTAAAATTTTTTTTCAAAAATATTTACAAAAAAATTTACAAAAATTTTCCAAAAAATTTTTAAAAAATTATTTTTACAAATGTATGGATGTGTGTATATAGAGTAACATATTTTTATACCCTTCACCACAGGTGGAAAGGGTATATATAAGTTTGTCATTCCGTGTGTAATTTCTACAATATTCATTTCCGACCCCATAAAGTATATATATTCTGGATCCTTATATATAGAGAAGTTGATTGAGCGATGTCCGTCTGTCCGTGTTAGTGTGGTAATGTCATTTGCCAAGGCACCAGAAGAGATACAAAAAATTTAAGCACACCAATCTGTCAGGCACAGTTTCGAAAATTTTGGTATTGCAATTCAGCAACATCGGATCATTCCTTTGGAGGCTACGGGCCAAAAACCACGCCCACCTATATTTTTTTTACGTTTTTTTTTTTAATTTTTTTCGGCTTTAATGATTCTGTTTTGCCTTTTTTTGTCAAATAAATATTAGAGTGTGACAGGTAGATCGCAAGGAGTGCATACAGATCTCGGGGGATCAATAACCCCCTGCGAGGGGCGATTTTTGTTTGTTTTTAGATTGGTAGGGTTTTTCTGCTTTGATTTGTATTAGAGACCTAAATAGAAAGCAATACGCATAGAGGTAGCCAATGGACCCACCGGGTACCCTCTGACAAATAGGAGCAGTTAAAAGGACCCCCCATGTGTCAATATGATGAAATTTTTTTTTTTTGTAAGGATTTCTTTTTGCTTTAGTCTGACCATTCTAACTCAATATAGATTGGAGAAAGGTCCAAAATTTAACAAAAAAATTTCAATCAAATTTTTAAATTTTTAAATTTTTTTTCAAAAATATTTACAAATCATTTTCAAAAAGATATTTTACAGAAAAATATTCGAAAAAATTTTTTTTTTTTAAATTTTCCAAAAAATTTTCGAATAAAATTTTACAAAAAATTTTTAAAAAAATATTTTTTCAAAAAATTTTTAGACTCAATTTTCGAAAAATTTTCGGGGGATCAATAACCCCCTGCGAGGGGCGATTTTTGTTTGTTTTAGATTGGTAGGGTTTTTCTGCTTTGATTTGTATTAGAGACCTAAATAGAAAAATTTTTAATTTTTAAATTTTTTTTCAAAAATATTTACAAAGCATTTTCAAAAAGATATTTTACAGAAAAATATTCGAAAAAAATTTTTTTTTAAAAATTTTCCAAAAAATTTTCGAATAAAATTTTACAAAAAATTTTTAAAAAAATATTTTTACAAAAAATTTTTAGACTCAATTTTCGAAAAATTAAAACAAAAATTTCATTATTTCTCTGAAAATTAAAATTATGAGTGTAACATAACATATTTTTAATATTAAGAATATACATACATATGTATGTATGATATAGAGTAACATATTTTTTTAAATGCGTTTGTTTTTTTTTTAATGCGTTTGTTTTTTTATTTTAATTTAATTTAAATTTAATTTCTTTCGAATAAAAAAATTTTTAAAAATTTCTACGGCCATTGCAGATGATCAGATGCATTAAACTCATAGATAGCATCAGTATACCGACTACAGACTGTCAAAAATAAAATACACAGTTTTATTGATAAACGATTATTTGGCCTACACGACCACCCTTGTGACTGTAGTCTACTTAGGCTAATTTATATTTCTGTATGCGACAATTTAATTTTTTCAACTAAAAGAAATGTGCCACAAAGTTATTTTATTTTATAACAGTAAGATCTATTTTACAACAATGTCAGAGTTTACAATGTAGCTGCCGTCTTGAATATAATTAAATAGCTGACGAGACGGGCTACGAAATTTGTAGTCATGTACCTGCGTGGTCGCTGTCGTCTACTTCTCTCAATATTAAGAGAAAAACGAATGTAAAATCATAAGAAAGAAAATTGCATTGGTATGTGTTAGTGGATCTCTGCTTTAAAGCTTGAATGAGTAAAGAGATAACAATATGGATGATGCTGTCATATAAATAATATTCATATTTTATCACTGTTGGGCTTTGTGGTACAATTGTATCAGTGGTTCACTCCATACGTACCAACAAAGTATGCATGGTACAATTTCATATAAAATTTATTCAATAAATTTTCGTTTATTTAATCAATATTTTTTACTTTTTCTTACAATAATAAAAATTTCTAATTTCATAGTTTTCCAATCTTGTCTACAATTAAGTAAATTGCAACATTCTTGATTTATATTGAATGTTTTAAATTTTAATTGAAAATTTTAATAAATTTTTTTTCTATTTTTATACCCTTTACTACCAAATTTGGGTATATTTGTTGGTAATTTGGTACAATTTTATCATTGGGGCGGTACAATTTGAACATTTGACAATGTTCAATTGGGATCTGACGATCCCAACACTGAACTGCATATGACAATTTTAGATGGTGACGAGAGCACTGCTGCCAGATTTGACAATTTATTTCCATTTTGACGATTTTTGTCCAAAAATTCAAAATTTCGTTTCATGAGTTTTTCCTTAAAACTAACGATTTTATACATCACAGCGATTTGATACCAGTCTGACATTAATATATTATATCAATTTAAGATGTATTTTTACATTTCAATCTTTCGACATTGTCGTAGAAATACATATTTTACTCCTATTTGGTTTGTAAATGAGTTTTTAATTTTGTCACATTGTTTTTTTATTGAAAAAATTAAATTGTCGCATATATATAAAAATAGAAACTTCGTCGTATAGCCATGTAGCTGTGATGGCTTCAAATTAATCGTTTTACTATAAATGTGCGTATTTTATTTTTGACAGTCTGTAGTAGGTAGCCTGATGTTGTATATGTGTTTATTGCATTAAGTTAAATTTCAAATGTATAAAATTACTCTTGGGTTATCGAGAAGTATACCATTAATTGAGTAGTATACAATTAATTCTATACAAAACTGGAAGTTAACAAAAAAACATATTTAAAGAATCTTACACATAATACATATTACAAAGCGAGCAACCATATTTTATACCCTTCTCCGCAGGTGGAAAGGGTATATATTAGTTGGCCCTCTAATTATTCTTCCAAATAACTTTCCAAATAACTTTAGGCGTATTCTATCGGATTAAGATCCGGCGATTTTGGTAGGGTTTTAAGCACTAGCTGCTTATGAAATAGGTTAGTATTTTGGCAAAATATCTGTTAGAAATTCAAAGCATCCGGTCAATTATTACTTTAATGTACACTTGCATAAGTTTTGATTTGTCCTATTTCAATGTCGAGCTACTGTATGTTTTGTGTTTTTTTTACTTGATTATTTTTACTTGAATTATCACAATTTTTTAATTCGTTAAAATTTTTATCTTATTTATCGTAAATTTTTTTGAACAATCAAAAATCGAAATTTTTAAATTTTTTTTCACAAAAATCGTAAAAATTAAAATAAAATGTCAAATCTGGCAGCAGAGCATGTGCATTTCGATTTAATAAGAGATAACAATGTTGCGCTTGCCTAACAATAAAAAAATATTTCTTTTATATCTATTGTATATGCTTGCATCATACAACTGAATACCCATATCTTGCAATACATTTGTTTTTCTCTTATGAAAAATAATAACTGTATAATAACAGAAATTTCTTCTCAATTGTTTTTTATATTACAATAAATACTTTAAGCATGAGCAAATAAATTCTATAAATTGTGTATTTTAAAGAGAGGACAATTTAGTTTCATTTGCATTAAAATTTGAGAATTGTTTCGCTACAACCTCATAAAGCTGCATTATGTTTCTCAAATTTTTAATAAAATAAGAATTAAGTTTATGGCTTTTTACAGTGCATCCACATGCAACAAAAATTCACAGGTTATATGATTTCGGTGCACAACGTTGAAGTGTTTACTGTAACATTAAAAAGCTTTAAGAAAAATTCAATTGGATGTGAACTCTTCTCGAAGCCACTTCAATTATTCAAGTCATTATTAATATAAACAAAAAGCTTTTTTCAAAGCTGATTTTAGACATTTTTAAAAAATTTACAACTACTAAATTAAAATTAAATTTTTAATTTAATAATTACGAACGATTAATTATTCAACAAAAAGTTTTTTTTCAAAACTGATTAAAATTTAAAAAAGTTTTTTTCAAAACTGCATCAAATTAAAATTTTTTTTCCAATACTTCATACAAGGAAGGTAAGTACATTTATTAGTATATATGTACATATTATGTATGTACATATAGTATATCAATATTGATAAAAACCTTTTTTTAATAGCTAATTCAGACTACAAGTACCGGGAACCTGTTTGTTATTATCTGTTTCTGTGATCCGATCCTGTGAAGATTTTTGGAATTTTTTAATAAAAACTTCAAGTAAACTGTAAGTAACTTTTAAATTTTGCGGTAGTTAGGAGGTGCCTTAGTTATTAGGTAGGGGGCGGTTACAAAATATTAACTTCTGCTACTATAAAAACAATTTATATAATATAATGTACATACATATCCATACATATACGTACATATATGTATGTATACAAATATCCATATAAACATATACATATATATATATATATATATATATATATATATATATATATATATATATATATATATAGATATATATATATATATATATATATATATATATATATATATATATATATATATATATATAATAATACATATATATAATAATACATAAATGCATTTATAATATAATATATATATACATGAGCATTCAAATACATATACACATGCGTATTTTATATATATGTATATATGTATATATATGTACACACTTTTATATATTTATGCAATTTTATATATATTTATATATATATATATATATATATATTTATTTATAAATATATATAAAATTGCATAAATATATAAAAGTGTGTACATATATATATACTTATGTATATATACATATATATATACATATATATATATATATATATATATATATATATATATATATAAATATATATAAAATTGCATAAATATATAAAAGTGTGTACATATATATACATATATACATATATATAAAATACGCATGTGTATATGTATTTGAATGCTCATGTATATATATTATATAAACAATTTATATAATATAATGTACATACATATCCATACATATACGTACATATATGTATGTATACAAATATTCATATAAACATATACATATATATATATATATATATATATATATATATATATATATATATATATATATATATATATATATATATATATATATATATATATATATATATATATATATATACAAAAACAATTTATATAATATAATGTACATAGATATCCATACATATACGTACATATATGTATGTATACAAATATCCATATAAACATATACATATATATATATATATATATATATATATATATATATATATATATATATATATATATATTATACAAAAACAATTTATATAATATAATGTACATAGATATCCATACATATACGTACATATATGTATGTATACAAATATCCATATAAACATATACATATATATATATATATATATATATATATATATATATATATATATATATATATATATATATATATATATATATATATATATATATATATATGTATATGTTTATATGGATATTTGTATACATACATATATGTACGTATATGTATGGATATGTATGTACATTATATTATATAAATTGTTTTTATAGTAGCAGAAGTTAATATTTTGTAACCGCCCCCTACCTAATAACTAAGGCACCTCCTAACTACCGCAAAATTTAAAAGTTACTTACAGTTTACTTGAAGTTTTTATTAAAAAATTCCAAAAATCTTCACAGGATCGGATCACAGAAACAGATAATAACAAACAGGTTCCCGGTACTTGTAGTCTGAATTAGCTATTAAAAAAAGGTTTTCATCAATATTGATATACTATATGTACATACATAATATGTACATATATACTAATAAATGTACTTACCTTCCTTGTATGAAGTATTGGAAAAAAAATTTTAATTTGATGCAGTTTTGAAAAAAACTTTTTTAAATTTTAATCAGTTTTGAAAAAAACTTTTTGTTGAATAATTAATCGTTCGTAATTATTAAATTAAAAAATTTAATTTTAATTTAGTAGTTGTAAATTTTTTAAAAATGTCTAAAATCAGCTTTGAAAAAAGCTTTTTGTTTATATTAATAATGACTTGAATAATTGAAGTGGCTTCGAGAAGAGTTCACATCCAATTGAATTTTTCTTAAAGCTTTTTAATGTTACAGTAAACACTTCAACGTTGTGCACCGAAATCATATAACCTGTGAATTTTTGTTGCATGTGGATGCACTGTAAAAAGCCATAAACTTAATTCTTATTTTATTAAAAATTTGAGAAACATAATGCAGCTTTATGAGGTTGTAGCGAAACAATTCTCAAATTTTAATGCAAATGAAACTAAATTGTCCTCTCTTTAAAATACACAATTTATAGAATTTATTTGCTCATGCTTAAAGTATTTATTGTAATATAAAAAAACAATTGAGAAGAAATTTCTGTTATTATACAGTTATTATTTTTCATAAGAGAAAAACAAATGTATTGCAAGATATGGGTATTCAGTTGTATGATGCAAGCATATACAATAGATATAAAAGAAATATTTTTTTATTGTTAGGCAAGCGAAACATTGTTATCTCTTATTAAATCGAAATGCACATGCTCTGCTGCCAGATTTGACATTTTATTTTAATTTTTACGATTTTTGTGAAAAAAAATTTAAAAATTTCGATTTTTGATTGTTCAAAAAAATTTACGATAAATAAGATAAAAATTTTAACGAATTAAAAAATTGTGATAATTCAAGTAAAAATAATCAAGTAAAAAAAACACAAAACATACAGTAGCTCGACATTGAAATAGGACAAATCAAAACTTATGCAAGTGTACATTAAAGTAATAATTGACCGGGATGCTTTGAATTTCTAACAGATATTTTGCCAAAATACTAACCTATTTCATAAGCAGCTAGTGCTTAAAACCCTACCAAAATCGCCGGATCTTAATCCGATAGAATACGCCTAAAGTTATTTGGAAGAATAATTAGAGGGCCAACTAATATATACCCTTTCCACCTGCGGTGAAGGGTATAAAATATGGTTGCTCGCTTTGTAATATGTGTAAGATTCTTTAAATATGTTTTTTTGTTAACTTCCAGTTTTGTATAGAATTAATTGTATACGACTCAATTAATGGTATACTTCTCGATAACTCAAGAGTAATTTTATACATTTAAAATTTAACTTAATGCAATAAACACATATACAACATCAGGCTACCTACTACAGACTGTCAAAAATAAAATACGCACATTTATAGTAAAACGATTATTTTGAAGCCATCACAGCTACATGGCTATACGACGAAGTTTCTATTTTTATATATATGCGACAATTTAATTTTTTCAATAAAAAAACAATGTGACAAAATTAAAAACTCATTTACAAACCAAATAGGAGTAAAATATGTATTTCTACGACAATGTCGAAAGATTGAAATGTAAAAATACATCTTAAATTGATATAATATATTAATGTCATACTGGTATCAAATCGCTGTGATGTATAAAATCGTTAGTTTTAAGGAAAAACTCATGAAACGAAATTTTGAATTTTTGGACAAAAATCGTCAAAATGGAAATAAATTGTCAAATCTGGCAGCAGTGCTCTCGTCACCATCTAAAATTGTCATATGCAGTTCAGTGTTGGGATCGTCAGATCCCAATTGAACATTGTCAAATGTTCAAATTGTACCGCCCCAATAATAAAATTGTACCAAATTACCAACAAATATACCCAAATTTGGTAGTAAAGGGTATAAAAATAGAAAAAAAATTTATTAAAATTTTCAATTAAAATTTAAAACATTCAATATAAATCAAGAATGTTGCAATTTACTTAATTGTAGACAAGATTGGAAAACTATGAAATTAGAAATTTTTATTATTGTAAGAAAAAGTAAAAAATATTGATTAAATAAACGAAAATTTATTGAATAAATTTTATATGAAATTGTACCATGCATACTTTGTTGGTACGTATGGAGTGAACCACTGATACAATTGTACCACAAAGCCCAACAGTGATAAAATATGAATATTATTTATATGACAGCATCATCCATATTGTTATCTCTTTACTCATTCAAGCTTTAAAGCAGAGATCCACTAACACATACCAATGCAATTTTCTTTCTTATGATTTTACATTCGTTTTTCTCTTAATATTGAGAGAAGTAGACGACAGCGACCACGCAGGTACATGACTACAAATTTCGTAGCCCGTCTCGTCAGCTATGTATTTAATTATATTCAAGACGGCAGCTACATTGTAAACTCTGACATTGTTGTAAAATAGATCTTACTGTTATAAAATAAAATAACTTTGTGGCACATTTCTTTTAGTTGAAAAAATTAAATTGTCGCATACAGAAATATAAATTAGCCTAAGTAGACTACAGTCACAAGGGTGGTCGTGTAGGCCAAATAATCGTTTATCAATAAAACTGTGTATTTTATTTTTGACAGTCTGTAGTCGGTATACTGATGCTATCTATGAGTTTAATGCATCTGATCATCTGCAATGGCCGTAGAAATTTTTAAAAATTTTTTTATTCGAAAGAAATTAAATTTAAATTAAATTAAAATAAAAAAACAAACGCATTAAAAAAAAAACAAACGCATTTAAAAAAAATATGTTACTCTATATCATACATACATATGTATGTATATTCTTAATATTAAAAATATGTTATGTTACACTCATAATTTTAATTTTCAGAGAAATATTGAAATTTTTGTTTTAATTTTTCGAAAATTGAGTCTAAAAATTTTTTGTAAAAATATTTTTTTTTAAATTTTTTGTAAAATTTTATTCGAAAATTTTTTGGAAAATTTTTAAAAAAAAATTTTTTTCGAATATTTTTCTGTAAAATATCTTTTTGAAAATGCTTTGTAAATATTTTTGAAAAAAAATTTAAAAATTAAAAATTTTTCTATTTAGGTCTCTAATACAAATCAAAGCAGAAAAACCCTACCAATCTAAAACAAACAAAAATCGCCCCTCGCAGGGGGTTATTGATCCCCCGAAAATTTTTCGAAAATTGAGTCTAAAAATTTTTTGCAAAAATATTTTTTTAAAAATTTTTTGTAAAATTTTTATTCGAAAATTTTTTGGAAAATTTAAAAAAAAAATTTTTTTCGAATATTTTTCTGTAAAATATCTTTTTGAAAATGCTTTGTAAATATTTTTGAAAAAAAATTTAAAAATTTAAAATTTTTTAAAAATTTGATTGAAATTTTTTTGTTAAATTTTGGACCTTTCTCCAATCTATATTGAGTTAGAATGGTCAGACTAAAGCAAAAAGAAATCCTTACAAAAAAAAAATTTCATCATATTGACACATGGGTACCCGGTGGGTCCATTGGCTACCTCTATGCGTATTGCTTTCTATTTAGGTCTCTAATACAAATCAAAGCAGAAAAACCCTACCAATCTAAAAACAAACAAAAATCGCCCCTCGCAGGGGGTTATTGATCCCCCGAGATCTGTATGCACTCCTTGCGATCTACCTGTCACACTCTAATATTTATTTGACAAAAAAAGGCAAAACAGAATCATTAAAGCCGAAAAAAATTAAAAAAAAAACGTAAAAAAAATATAGGTGGGCGTGGTTTTTGGCCCGTAGCCTCCAAAGGAATGATCCGATGTTGCTGAATTGCAATACCAAAATTTTCGAAACTATGCCTGACAGATTGGTGTGCTTAAATTTTTTGTATCTCTTCTGGTGCCTTGGCAAATGACATTACCACACTAACACGGACAGATGGACAGACGGACATCGCTTAATCAACTTCTCTATCTATAAGGATCCAGAATATATATACTTTATGGGGTCGGAAATGAATATTGTAGAAATTACACACGGAATGACAAACTTATATATACCCTTTCCACCTGTGGTGAAGGGTATAATAATAACTGTAGATATGAATGAATAAATAAATAATTGAATCAATAAATAAATAAAAATTCAAATATATAATCTATTGAAGGTAACATTTATTCAATTAAAAATTGTTAATATATTATGTAAATATTGTTTAAATTGTCAATATATTAAAACAAAATTTTATATATTCAATAAAAAAAATTATATTTAATAAAAAAATATAGTTAGTAAAAATATAAGAAAAAAACCAAAAATTGTAATTATATATATTTATAAAAAAAAGAAGAATAAGTTTGAACTTATATGAAGATGTAATATACATATGTATATCATTTTGATATAAATAGGTATATATATATTTTTGGGTAGTGTAAATAAAATATGTATTTTTTTTGTAAACCTGTGAGAATGTATATCAATATGTGTTAATCCATTTGTGGTTGATATGTGAGTAAGTTTTTTTTATGGTCTGGTGAGATTCGTACTTGGGACAATACCATTATAATCCTTAGGTGAAGATATTGTCACGGATGAATGTAATATGTCATGATAGGGCGGGTCACCTGACGAGCTAAAACACCAAGCTCCAATAGAAAGATATGATCTAGTCCACCTCCTATTCCAGAGCTGATTCGAAAGGATAACACTCTGAATGCCCATTTTTTTTCTTAATCTACAACTATGGCACGAACTACTTTTTTTTAATGTGTTAATCCCACGGAAGAAAAACCCCCCTTTTCCGGCGAGCTAAAGCCGCAGCAAACATCTACGTGCCGTCTTCCAACTGAATTCAGAGGGATTTGTTACATTTATGGCGCCCAACGTGGGGCATTTTATTTACATCTTGATTAAATTATTGTTAATTAGTCAGTAAGAAGTTATTTTTCTTAGAAGTCATATGTCCTGGAAGGTTCCTTTAATACCATGCCTAAGTTGCGATGGCACTGAGAAAATTATCGACTACTTGAGGCTTTTTGTTGTCAAGTCAAGGTTTACAGATGTCATGATCCTAAAGGCCTAAGTAGCCGTGAGTTCATTTGTATTTGTTTTTCTTGAAGATATTTCAAGCAGATTAATAATAAATATTTTATATATATGTATATATGTATATATACATAAGTATATATATATGTACACACTTATATATTTATGCAATTTTATATTTATATATATATATATATATATATATATATATATATATATATATATATATAATATATATATATATATATATATATACATAAGTATATATATATATGTACACACTTTTATATATTTATGCAATTTTATATATATTTATTTATATATATATATATATATATATATAGATGTTTAAGCCAGCTATGTTAATGGCCCACTGTATATAGCAGGTTCAGGATAAATTGAAACTTCGTACATAGATGGCGTTTAATTGATTACATAAATTATCTTTTAATGACATTCTTTAAAGTTTTGTAAAGTATTTTTTTAAGCGCGGCGTTGTAAAAGGCATTCGTTTTTGATAGCTCGGAGCCTTAGGATCGCTTTACAAACCATTCTTTGTAAAATAAAATAAATTGTAAAACTATCACCAGAAAATAAAGGAAATAATTTTTGGGTTTAACTCTACACCTTCCTATTGGCGTGAAAATTGGTCCTTCGAACCGGATATCTTGTTGGTGGAACATAAGCTTTTGGTAATTAACAAAGAAATTTAAGGTAAAGTGCTCCTAAAATTTTGGTTTTAAATATAAAAGAAAATTCCAACAAAAACTTGGTTTATTTATTCGATGAACTAAAATTAAAAAGGTATTATCATAATCTATAGAATATATATTAAATAACTAAGTCACCCTGTTTTGTCTTCAGTGCAACAACTCTGTTTTATGGTGTAGTTACGACCATCTGTCATTTAATAGAACACAAACTGGAATTTAAAAAAGTTAAAAGGAATCGGCGGAAAATTTCTTTTGTTATAATATTTCATTAAAATAATTGTTTTGAGTGGTAAAAATAATTAACAAATTAATTAAATGAAAAGAAAAGTCCTGCAAAGTAAATGAGGAATATTTTAATGTTTAATCAAAAACAATTACAAATAGCAAAGTGTTCGTGGAAGAAAGTGCAAACTAGGAAAAGAACTAACAATAAAAACGCATGGAATGCAAATTATAGTTATTAAAGTAAAAAATTAATTAAAAAAAAAAAATTCCATGAAATCTTTTAACAGCTTCTGTTTATTTAGTGTTTTTATTTGAAAGTTTCGTTTGTTGCAAAGACAACGTAATCAAAACAAACAAATATAAAATAAATTGTTAATTTGTCTTTTTTCCTGTGCAGCATTGAGCAGAAAAATAGGTACGTCACAAAATATAATTTGAATTTTGTTTTTTACAATTTTAATTTGTTTTTGTGAATTAAACGAATTTACACAATATCGGTTTTAAAATTTGTTTTCATAATTTGAATTTGTTGTTTGGTTATAAATTAAACTAATTTACGCAATATAGTTTGCCATTTGATTACCAATGAACAAATTGTAAACCTTGAAGAAAATTGAAATCGGGTTAAATAAGATAAATTGAATTTATTTATTGTCTTTTGTGAAATAGTTTTTTTTTTTTTTCTCAATTTATCTGATAATAAGGGATTTAAAGGAATTCGTTCTTGAAAACAGTAAATTGTGCTTGTGTCAGTAGAGACAAATTTGGGTGCAATTAAGTGTTTGAGCTAATATAGTTTTAAATCAAAATGGTTAAGTCTCGAAAATTGGTCAAGTTTGAAAAGACTGCCAAAATATTTTTAGATTTTGAGAAGGAATATGGTAACCTACCTCAAGAAGGTATTTCAATTTTTTCACTTGAAATCCAAAAGGAAGAATTAAAATCTTTGTGGGAGAAGGTTAAGGTCTCTTATGAACAGTTTGTCACCGACGATGAAGAAGAAGATTCGGAAGAAGACTGCGAGGCCGCGACACTACTTTATAGTCATTGTCGTAATGGATACGTTACGGTTGGGGCACTCATGGGGGAGCTTTCAAAATCATTTTTAGATAAGCCGGAAATGTCTTCCACGCAATCTGTCAGAAATCCAGACGGATTACCCACAATTGACTGTCGAATACGAAATAGTCATATGAAGTTGCCACCTTGTATTATGGAGATTTTTCATGGCGATTACCAATCTTGGCCGTCTTTTCGTGATATGTTTACAGCAGTTTATATAAATGGTGCAGACATATCTTCAGTGGAAAGACTTTTTTACTTAAGACAATTTACACAGGGTGAGGCTTTAGAAATAGTAAAGAAATCCCCTCTTACGGATCATGGGTTTCAGGTTGCATGGGCAAATTTAAAGGATAGGTACGAAAATAAAAGAATTTTAGTTAACACACAACTAAAGATGTTATTTAATCTGGTACCTGTTCGATCGGAATCGGCTAGCGATATAAAAAGGTTACAGAGAGATATCAATAATTCGATATCTGCACTTAGGTTGCATGATATAGATATTTCTAACTGGGATCCTATTTTTGTTTATCTCTGCTCTACAAGACTTCCAATCCTTACCTTATCACTATGGGAGCAGACGGTTAGGAATAAAACCGAAAATCCTCAATGGGAGGAACTAGATGGGTTTTTGACTTCAAGATTTCAATCACTGGAAACAGTTTCGGACATTAGAAGCTTCGAACCACCAAATTCTGCTAAAGGGCCTGATTCTGACGTAAATTCTGGGTTTAAAAGGAAAGTTAGATCCTATCAAACGAAATTATCGAAAAGATCTTGTGTATCCTGCTTTAAGGATCATGCTTTGAATAGCTGTCCCAAATTTTTGGGTATGGACCCTATTGAAAGGTTTTTATTAGTGAAAAGGAAAAATCTTTGTATAAACTGCCTGAGTGATGGTCACAGGCTCAGTGAATGTCAGAGCTCTTTTAGTTGTCTGAAATGCAAATTAAAGCACAATACTTTATTGCATAGAGAAGTGTCTAGAACTTCTCATGCAGATAGTGGTGCTGTTGGCCCAAGTACCAGCCAACAAGCTGTAAATGGAAATTATATTCAAAATTGTTTTGCTACTGCATCTAGGCAAATACTTTTGGGTACTGCGATGGTAGATATTGTCCATCGGGGGGAGGTGTTTAAGGCTCGGGCTCTAATTGATTCGGGGTCGCAAGCAACTTTCATTTCGGAAAAATTTCAGAGACGTCTTAATTTGCCAGTCAAAGGAATAAATGCGAAAGTAACTGGATTAAATGACGCTATGGCGGGTTCAGTTAGAAAAGAGTGTTTGTTCGTTTTAAGCTCGCCATTAAATAGTCGACATAGAATTGAGGTGACTGGTTTGGTTTTACCAAAACTTACCGGTCGGCTGCCTGGTGAATCAGTTAGTATTTTGAACTCTTCTGCGCTATTAAAAATTCAGTTGGCCGATCCAAATTTTACGAAAAGTGATCATGTAGATTTATTGATTGGTGGTGACATTTACCCTAAAATAATGTTGGACGGTGTCAAGCGCAATATTTTAGGTAATTTGATGGCTCAAGAAAGCATTTTTGGTTGGATCATCACAGGGCCTCTTTCGAACCCTGATTTGAAAGTATCTACAACTTGCGTTTCATTCTTTACAGAGGTTGGGTTGGACAAACAGCTTGAAGCTTTTTGGAAATTGGAAGAGCCACCACAAACGACGATGGTGACTCCTGAAGATGAATATTGTGAGGAGCTATTCAAGAGAACAGTAAAAAGGAATAGCTCCGGGCGTTATGTCGTATCGATGCCATTTAAACCGCAATTTAGGCCTGATAAAAGTTTAGGGATTTCTTATGAAAAAGCTTACAGGCAGTTTTTAAGAAACGAGTCGTCTTTAATGAAAAATCCGCCAGTTAAGGAGATATATGACAATGTTTTATCGGAATACGAGACGCTGGGCCACATGGCTTTGGTTGATAGTAACGATTTGAAGAAAATGGAGTCATACTACTTACCGCATCACGCGGTCTTTAAACCCGAAAGTTCTTCTACTAAGGTTAGAGTGGTTTTTAATGCTTCGAGTCGGACTTCTTCAGGGCTTAGTTTGAATGATGTACTGTTTCCTGGTCCTGCTTTACAAAACGATTTGACGCTTTTAATTATAAGGTGGCGTTTTTATAGATATGTCTTTACTGGAGACATTGAGAAAATGTATCGACAGATACTATTAAGCCTTGACCAAACCGCTTATCAGAGAATAGTTTTTCGTAGGCATCCTGATGAAGAAGTAAAAGAGTTTGAGTTAAAAACTGTCACTTTTGGTGTGAACTGTGCTCCTTTTCTTGCTATCAGAACTTTACATCAATTAGCTGATGATAATGAAGCTAGATGGCCTTTAGCATCGAAGATTTTGCGCAAAATGATGTACGTAGATGACGCTTTGGCAGGAGCTCATGAAATATCTTTAGCGATCAAGGCTAGGGACCAATTAATACAATGCTTATCATCGGCTGGTTTTTCGATGAGAAAATGGACATCAAATGATGGGCGAGTTTTACAAGGATTGCCATCTGACCATTTATTGAATGAGGGTTTTTTAGAAATTGAAGATTTTAGTTCAAGCAAGACTCTAGGAGTGAGATGGAATGCTAAGTTAGATAAATTTTATTTTAGATCTTCTGCGATAGATTATAAAGAAAATTTTACAAAAAGGGAAGTTCTCTCTATAATAGCTAAACTTTTTGACCCAGCTGGTTGGTTAGGGCCGATTGTTATTAATGCAAAGATTTTGATGCAGAGGATATGGAGTGAAAAAACTGCTTGGGATGACTTTTTATCTGAAAGTAGTGCACTTATATGGAGACAATTTTTAAGTGACTACCAATTTATTGACCAGATAGAAATTTATCGTTGGGTTGGGTTTAAACCAACCTGCAAGTTAGAGCTTCATGGATTTTCAGACGCGTCGGAAAAGGCATATGGCGCTTGTATCTACGTTCGGCTTGAGGAAGAAGATGGTTCGGTCCAAACTCACCTTTTGTTGGCTAAATCCAAAGTGGCTCCACTAAAAACGGTTTCCCTACCGAGACTTGAACTGTGCGGAGCTGTTGTTCTATCCAACTTGCTCGATATCATTAGAAAAGATTTGAATCTCGAAGAGAGTAGGACGAAAATTTATGCTTGGAGCGATTCTATGATAGTTTTAGCTTGGCTTCAGAAACCTCCAAGCTCTTGGACCACCTTTGTCGCTAATCGAGTGTCGAAAATCGTTGGAAAACTTGATAAGGAGTGCTGGAGGCATGTAAATTCTGCTAATAATCCGGCCGATTTAATAAGTCGTGGCATGCGGCCACAAGATTTGGCGAAAAGCAGTCTGTGGTGGTATGGTCCATCATGGCTACAGTCTTCCACAAGTCATTGGAGTACTGCTCCTCATCAGGACTTCGGTACAAGAGAAGAATCAAGAAATCACATGGTTTTTTATGCATATTTTAGGCAATTTTATGACTTGCTGGATAATTTTTCCTCATATCCCAGGGCTTTACGGGTTATGTCTTTAGTGTTGCGTGCTCTTAATGTTATGTTGAAAATTGAACAATTTGAGTATCATGGTGTTGAAGTTACTCAACCAGAGATAGAATCAGTGAAAGTAAAACTGATAATAGTCGCTCAAAAAGCTTGGTATCCAGCCGAGTACCACAAGTTGTTCGAGAAGGAGAAAGTTACAGAGGGAGAGTTGTTAAATTTGAACCCTTTCTTAGATGAGAAAGCTTTAATTCGTGTTGGGGGTCGTCTTGGCAATGCACCGAATTTGACCTACAGCGAAAGGTTTCCAATATTGTTACCTTCTAAGTGTAGGTTTTCTTATCTCCTCGTAACATTTATCCACAACATTACGTTACACGGAGGTAATCAGTTAATGTTAAGAATATTAAGGACAGAATTTTATATTCGAAATGCAAAGAATTTAATAAAAACTGTTATAGGACGTTGTAAGGTATGCACAATATACAAAAAGGCAACTCAAAGTCAAATAATGGCTGCTCTTCCAACAGCAAGAACCGTTCTTTCGCGTCCATTTACCGCCACTGGGGTAGATTTCACCGGTCCATTCGACATTCGGAATTTTACAGGTCGAGCTTGCCTTATTACAAAGGGATACGTTTGTTTGTTTGTGTGTTTCGCCACGAAGGCTATCCACTTGGAAGGGGTCAGTGATCTGTCAACACCAGCCTTTCTGGCAGCATTTGATAGATTTGTCGCAAGACGCGGTCTTCCCAAAGATATGTATTCGGATAACGGAACTAATTTTGTAGGTGCCTCTAAGGTTCTAAGAACAGAATTTAATAATTTCCTGTCAAGCTCAGGGTATAAAATTCAGTCAGATTATGGGCCACAGGGTTTAAATTGGCATTTTAATCCTGCGAGTGCACCTCACATGGGAGGTCTGTGGGAAGCTGGTGTTAAGAGTTTTAAACACCATTTTAGAAGAATAGCAGGTGGTCTAAAATATACATTCGAAGAGTTTTCCACTTTGTTAGCAAAAGTTGAAGCTTGCTTAAATTCTAGGCCCTTGTGTCCTTTATCGGAGAGTCATGAATGTTTGGATGTTCTAACTCCGGGACATTTTTTAATCGGTGGTCCCTTGCTGGCTGCTCCTGAGGTGGGAATATCGGAACTTCCAACTTCTATTACAAACCGGTGGCAAAGAGTAAAAGCCTTGAATCAGCGTCTATGTTCGAGATGGAAGGTAGAGTATTTAAAAGATCTGCAAAAGCGAAATAAATGGAAATTTGTGAAAAAGGATATTGAAATAGGGGACATGGTTATCATTCGAGAGGATATTCTACCGGTTAATGAATGGCGGTTAGGTCGAGTAACTAAATTAAATCCGGGAAAAGATGGTCACGTTAGAGTTGTGGAAGTAAAAACAGAGCGGGGCTTAGTTGTGAGACCAGTTGTGAAGCTTGTAGTTCTTCCAACTAATTAGTATTTTGTTTTAAAACTTTTGCTCGTTTACCACTAAATTTGTAGCATCATGGTCTCCGCAAAGAAATATGCCAAAGGTCGTCACGGCAGTAACAAAATGGTATGCAGAGTGTGCTTGCAGGATCACCCCTTGCGATTTTGTAAAAAGTTTTTACAAGTGGAGTACAAAGAGCGAATGCAATTGGTCTCTATTTATAAATATTGTGCGGGATGTCTTAGTCACGACCATACCTGGCGTACTTGTGAGAGTACGGGGAAATGTAAACGATGTGGAGATATGCACCATACGCTTCTGCACAAACCGGGTTCAAGACCTCGTTCGTCTACC
>CATIVE010000599.1:0-12092 GCA_949628195.1 Phasia obesa
GAAACCATCATGACATCAATTTGCTGGTTCTTCAAGAAGTACTCGAGTTCATTTTTGTGTTGGCGTAAGCCGTTTGCGTTCCAGAAACATATTTTTAAACAGTTCATGGTTTGTTAAGTACCGCCTGCAACATCAAACCATTTCTTGCATCATGCTGCTCATAGAGCTCATAAAACTGTTTAACGAATGCACTAATGTCTCGATACTTGCTTCGAGACGATTGAAGTTACCAGATGGTGTTTGTTCTTTAGCTTCTGGATGCATATTTGGGGTAGAATTGGTTGTAGGTGTCGCTTTGTGTGCTAAAACATGATTGGATTTTAACATATCCGCGTATGAAACATGTTTGGTTGTGGGTTGAGCTAACTGAGGGTAATGAGCATTTGCTTGGTATTGTGGCTGCCTAGCAGGAGTACTTAATTTTTGAGTTGACTTCCTTACCTCAGAAAAAACTGGACAGCCTCTGTAGTTAGCAGTGTGATTTCCACCACAATTGCCACATTTTTTAACCTTCGAGTCATCCTTTGGTTTGTCGCATTGGGCGGAACAATGAAGCTCTCCACACACAACGCAAACCGGAGGCAACTTGCAGTAAGCCCTTGTATGGCCGTATTCTTGGCAATTTAAACACTGAACGGGTCCTGACCGCTTATGTGGTTCCTCTACACTTATCCTGCGGTGTAACAGATATTTTAGATTATAAATGGGATGCGTTTCGTTTTTCTTTAATCTAATATCCCCAGGTTCCAGTTCAACGCGAAATAGAGGTTGAGGGACACGCTCTCGATTTCTGAGATTGTCAACGCTTTTAACCTTAAATCCTGCTTTTTGGAGGCCAGCTTTTATTTCCAATGGATTAACATATGAGTCAACACCTTTGATGACTACCTGTAGGCCTTTGCTACTCTTCAGCTGATAGGTATAAAAGTTCTTATTGCAGCTTTCAAACTCCTTTACTGCTTTACGATAACTACTTTCGTCTATAAAATGAATTTTAGTTTCATCAATGTTACCACGCTTGATTGGAATTACATAGAATGAATTTTCCCCGATAACTGATATTAACTTATTTATTAATTCATTCGAATTTTTTTCCCTTAAAAAAATTGGTGGTGGTTTAAACGACTTCGGTGCCGTTTTTTGCTCACTTGTTTCGCTATCTAAAATAGCAAAACGATTTTGGGAACTTATTCCGTTAGCCTCCTTATCTTTAAGTACTTTCGACATTGGTGCAATCTGTAAAGATTTAGGGCTTCGACCTCTTTTCAATACAGTTATATATCTGTCCATTCCCACTTGCGTCTTAGGTTTTTCTGCACTATCCATATTACTGTTGGTAACACTGTGTTCAGAAGGCGACTTGTTTGTAGTTATATTATTGTCATCGCTTAGCAAAAGCGACGAACAAGATTGGGCACGTATAACTTTCGTAGAATTTATTTTCTGTTTTTATTTAATTCGACATTGTCAACATTTTTGTTGCTTAAATTAAAGAGGCTCATTAGCCCTTATTGTTTTTGTTTTATTTTTAAAGTAGCAATTCAATATGCCGTTGTAAAAAATAAAGAGAAAGAAAGAAATAAAAAAATTACAGACAACTTTGTTTTTGTATTAAAACAGGTTTGTTTTTATTTGTTTTTGTTTGAAATTATTCACACAATGTATGTTTTGTTTTTTGTTAATGCGAGCTAAAATAAATCGCGTCCGCACTTATCAACGCCAAAAACAGAACAGATTTGTAAATTGTTGCGCGAAAACCCGGTTATCTCCTAAACGGGTATTCCGATTGACTTCATATTTGTTGTGAAATGTTGGTATTGATCTCCTCTTTAAAGTGGTATAACTCCTGTTTAGGTTGAGATTATAAGTTTTCCGAAAAAGTCAGTTTCTGTAGGTTTTCGGAGAAGATGAAATGAACTATTGATTTGTAAATTGTTGCGCGAAAACCCGGTTATCTCCTAAACGGGTGATCCGATTGACTTCATATTTGATGTGAAATGTTGGTATTGATCTCCTCTTCAAAGTGGTATAACTCCTGTTTAGGTTGAGATTATAGGTTTTCCGAAAAAGTCAGTTTCTCTGGGTTCTTGGAGAAGCTGAAATAAACTATTGATTTGTAAATTGTTGCGCGAAAACCCGGTTATCTCCTAAACGGGTGATCCGATTGACTTCATATTTGATATGAAATGTTGGTATTGATCTCCTCTTTAAAGTGGTATAACTCCTGTTTCGGTTGAGATTATAAGTTTTCCGGAAAAGTCAGTTTGTGTGGGTTTTCGGAGAAGATGAAATGAACTATTGATTTGTAAATTGTTGCGCGAAAACCCGGTTATCTCCTAAACGGGTGATCCGATTGACTTCATATTTGTTGTGAAATGTTGGTATTAATCTCCCTTTTAAAATGGTATAACTCCTGTTAAGGTTGAGATTATAGGTTTTCCGTAAAAGTCAGTTTCTCTGGGTTTTCGGAGAAGCTGAAATAAACTATTGATTTGTAAATTGTTGCGCGAATACCCGTTTACCTCCTCAACGGGTGATCCGATTGACTTCATATTTGTTGTGAAATGTTGGTATTGATCTCCTCTTTAAAGTGGTATAACTCCTGTTTAGGTTGAGATTATAGGTTTTCCGGAAAATTCAGTTTCTGTGGGTTTTCGGAGAAGCTGAAATAAACTATTGATTTGTAAAATGTTTCGCGAAAACCCGGTTATCTCCTAAACGGGTGATCCGATTGACTTCATATTTGTTGTAAAATGTTGATATTAATCTCCCTTTTAAAATGGTATAACTCCTGTTTAGGTTGAGATTATAGGTTTTCCGGAAAAGTCAGTTTCTGTGGGTTTTCGGAGAAGCTGAAATGAACTATTGATTTGTAAATTGTTGCGCGAATACCCGTTATCTCCTCAACGGGTGATCCGATTGACTTCATATTTGTTGTGAAATGTTGGTATTGATCTCCTCTTTAAAGTGGTATAACTCCTGTTTAGGTTGAGATTATAGGTTTTCCGGAAAATTCAGTTTCTGTGGGTTTTCGGAGAAGCTGAAATAAACTATTGATTTGTAAATTGTTTCGCGAAAACCCGGTTATCTCCTAAAAGGGTGATCCGATTGAATTCGTTTTCGTTGTGAAATGTTAGTATTGATCTCCTCTTTAAAGTGGTATAACTCCTGTTTAGGTTGAGATTATAGGTTTTGCGGAAAAGTCGGTTTCTGTGGGTTTTCGGAGATGCTGAGTGAACTATTGATTTGTAAATTGTTGCGCGAAAACCCGGTTAACTCCTAAACGGGTGATCCGATTGTCTTCGTTTTCATTGTGAAATGTTGGTATTGATCTCCTCTTTAAAGTGGTATAACTCCTGTTTAGGTTGAGATTATAGGTTTTCCGGAAAAGTCAGTTTCTGTGAGTTTTCGGAGAAGCTGAAATAAACTATTGATTTGTAAATTATTGCGCGAAAACCCGGTTATCTCCTAAACGGGTGATCCGATTGACTTCATATTTCATGTGACATGTTGGTATTGATCTCCTCATTAAAGTGGTATAACTCCTGTTTAGGTTGAGATTATAGGTTTTCCGGAAAAGTCAGTTTCTCTGGGGTTTCGGAGAAGCTGAAATAAACTATTGATTTGTAAATTGTTTCGCGAAAACCCGGTTATCTCCTAAACGGGTGATCCGATTGAATTTATATTTGATGTGAAATGTTAGTATTGATCTCCTCTTTAAAGTGGTATAACTCCTGTTTAGGTTGAGATTATAAGTTTTCCGGAAAAGTCAGTTTTTGTGGGTTTTCGGAGAAGATGAAATGAACTATTGATTTGTAAATTGTTGCGCGAAAACCCGGTTATCTCCTAAACGGGCGATCCGATTGACTTCATATTTGTTGTGAAATGTTGGTATTAATCTCCCTTTTAAAATGGTATAACTCCTGTTTAGGTTGAGATTATAGGTTTTCCGGAAAAGTCAGTTTCTGTGGGTTTTCGGAGAAGCTGAAATGAACTATTGATTTGTAAATTGTTGCGCGAATACCCGTTTATCTCCTCAACGGGTGATCCGATTGACTTCATATTTGTTGTGAAATGTTGGTATTGATCTCCTCTTTAAAGTGGTATAACTCCTGTTTAGGTTGAGATTATAGGTATTCCGGAAAATTCAGTTTCTGTGGGTTTTCGGAGAAGCTGAAATAAACTATTGATTTGTAAATTGTTTCGCGAAAACCCGGTTATCTCCTAAACGGGTGATCCGATTGACTTCGTTTTCGTTGTGAAATGTTAGTATTGATCTCCTCTTTAAAGTGGTATAACTCCTGTTTAGGTTGAGATTATAGGTTTTGCGGAAAAGTCAGTTTCTGTGGGTTTTCGGAGATGCTGAGTGAACTATTGATTTGTAAATTGTTGCGCGAAAACCCGGTTAACTCCTAAACGGGTGATCCGATTGTCTTCGTTTTCGTTGTGAAATGTTGGTATTGATCTCCTCTTTAAAGTGGTATAACTCCTGTTTAGGTGGAGATTATAGGTTTTCCGGAAAAGTCAGTTTCTGTGGGTTTTCGGAGAAGCTGAAAGGAACTATTGATTTGTAAATTGTTGCGCGAAAACCCGGTTATCTCCTAAACGGGTGATCCTATTGACTTCATATTTGATGTGAAATGTTGGTATTGATCTCCTCTTTAAAGTGGTGTAACTCCTGTTTAGGTTGAGATTATAGGTTTTCCGGAAAAGTCAGTTTCTGTGAGTTTTTGGAGAAGCTGAAATAAACTATTGATTTGTAAATTGTTGCGCGAAAACCCGGTTATCTCCTAAACGGGTGATCCGATTGACTTCATATTTGTTGTGAAATATTGGTATTGATCTCCTCTTTAAAGTGGTATAACTCCTGTTTAGGTTGAGATTATAGGTTTTCCGGAAAAGTCAGTTTCTGTGGGTTTTCGGAGAAGCTGAAATGAACTATTGATTTGTAAATTGTTGCGCGAATACCCGTTTACCTCCTCAACGGGTGATCCGATTGACTTCATATTTGTTGTGAAATGTTGGTATTGATCTCCTCTTTAAAGTGGTATAACTCCTGTTTAGGTTAAGATTATAGGTTTTCCGGAAAATTCAGTTTCTGTGGGTTTTCGGAGAAGCTGAAATAAACTATTGATTTGTAAATTGTTTCGCGAAAACCCGGTTATCTCCTAAACGGGTGATCCGATTGACTTCGTTTTCATTGCGAAATGTTAGTATTGATCTCCTCTTTAAAGTGGTATAACTCCTGTTTAGGTTGAGATTATAGGTTTTCCGGAAAAGTCAGTTTCTCTGGGTTTTCGGAGAAGCTGAAATAAACTATTGATTTGTAAATTGTTGCGCGAAAACCCGGTTATCTCCTAAACGGGTGTTCCGATTGACTTCATATTTGATGTGAAATGTTGGTATTGATCTCCTCTTTAAAGTGGTATAACTCCTGTTTAGGTTGAGATTATAGGTTTTCCGAAAAAGTCAGTTTCTCTGGGTTTTCGGAGAAGCTGAAATAAACTATTGATTTGTAAATTGTTGCGCGAAAACCCGGTTATCTCCTAAACGGGTGATCCGATTGACTTCATATTTGATGTGAAATGTTGGTATTGATCTCCTCTTTAAAGTGGTATAACTCCTGTTTAGGTTGAGATTATAGGTTTTCCGAAAAAGTCAGTTTCTCTGGGTTTTCGGAGAAGCTGAAATAAACTATTGATTTGTAAATTGTTGCGCGAAAACCCGGTTATCTCCAAAACGGGTGATCCGATTGACTTCATATTTGATGTGAAATGTTGGTATTGATCTCCTCTTTAAAGTGGTATAACTCCTGTTTAGGTTGAGATTATAGGTTTTCCGGAAAAGTCAGTTTCTATGGGTTTTCGGAGAAGCTGAAATAAACTATTGATTTGTAAATTGTTGCGCGAAAACCCGGTTATCTCCTAAACGGGTATTCCGATTGACTTCATATTTGTTGTGAAATGTTGGTATTGATCTCCTCTTTAAAGAGGTATAACTCCTGTTTAGGTTGAGATTATAAGTTTTCCGGAAAAGTCAGTTTCTGTGGGTTTTCGGAGAAGATGAAATGAACTATTGATTTGTAAATTGTTGTGCGAAAACCCGGTTATCTCCTAAACGGGTGATCCAATTGACTTCATATTTGTTGTGAAATGTTGGTATTGATCTCCTTTTTAAAATGGTATAACTCATGTTTAGGTTGAGATTATAGGTTTTCCGGAGAAGTCAGTTTCTGTGGGTTTTCGGAGAAGCTGAAATTAACTATTGATTTGTAAATTGTTGCGCGAATACCCGTTTATCTCCGCAACGGGTGATCCGATTGACTTCATATTTGTTGTGAAATGTTGGTATTAATCTCCTCTTTAAAGTGGTATAACTCCTGTTTAGGTTGAGATTATAGGTTTTCCGGAAAAGTCAGTTTCTGTGGGTTTTCGGAGAAACTGAAATGAACGATTGATTTGTAAATTGTTGCGCGAAAACCTGGTTATCTCTTAAACGGGTGCTCCGATTGACTTCATATTTGTTGTGAAATGTTTGTATTGATCTCCTCTTTAAAGTGGTATAACTCCTATTTAGGTTGAGATTATAGGTTTTCCGGAAAAGTCAGTTTCTGTGAGTTTTCGGAGAAGCTGAAATAAACTATTGATTTGTAAATTGTTGCGCGAAAACCCGGTTATCTCCTAAACGGGTGATCCGATTGACTTCATATTTCATGTGACATGTTGGTATTGATCTCCTCATTAAAGTGGTATAACTCCTGTTTAGGTTGAGATTATAGGTTTTCCGGAAAAGTCAGTTTCTCTGGGTTTTCGGAGAAGCTGAAATAAACTATTGATTTGTAAATTGTTTCGCGAAAACCCGGTTATCTCCTAAACGGGTGATCCGATTGACTTCATATTTCATGTGACATGTTGGTATTGATCTCCTCATTAAAGTGGTATAACTCCTGTTTAGGTTGAGATTATAGGTTTTCCGGAAAAGTCAGTTTCTCTGGGTTTTCGGAGAAGCTGAAATAAACTATTGATTTGTAAATTGTTGCGCGAAAACCCGGTTATCTCCTAAACGGGTGATCCGATTGACTTCATATTTGTTGTAAAATGTTGATATTAATCTCCCTTTTAAAATGGTATATCTCCTGTTTAGGTTGAGATTATAGGTTTTCCGGAAAAGTCAGTTTCTGTGGGTTTTCGGAGAAGCTGAAATGAACTATTGATTTGTAAATTGTTGCGCGAATACCCGTTATCTCCTCAACGGGTGATCCGATTGACTTCATATTTGTTGTGAAATGTTGGTATTGATCTCCTCTTTAAAGTGGTATAACTCCTGTTTAGGTTGAGATTATAGGTTTTCCGGAAAATTCAGTTTCTGTGGGTTTTCGGAGAAGCTGAAATAAACTATTGATTTGTAAATTGTTTCGCGAAAACCCGGTTATCTCCTAAAAGGGTGATCCGATTGAATTCGTTTTCGTTGTGAAATGTTAGTATTGATCTCCTCTTTAAAGTGGTATAACTCCTGTTTAGGATGAGATTATAGGTTTTGCGGAAAAGTCGGTTTCTGTGGGTTTTCGGAGATGCTGAGTGAACTATTGATTTGTAAATTGTTGCGCGAAAACCCGGTTAACTCCTAAACGGGTGATCCGATTGTCTTCGTTTTCGTTGTGAAATGTTGGTATTGATCTCCTCTTTAAAGTGGTATAACTCCTGTTTAGGTTGAGATTATAGGTTTTCCGGAAAAGTCAGTTTCTCTGGGTTTTCGGAGAAGCTGAAATAAACTATTGATTTGTAAATTGTTTCGCGAAAACCCGGTTATCTCCTAAACGGGTGATCCGATTGAATTTATATTTGATGTGAAATGTTGGTATTGATCTCCTCTTTAAAGTGGTATAACTCCTGTTTAGGTTGAGATTATAAGTTTTCCGGAAAAGTCAGTTTTTGTGGGTTTTCGGAGAAGATGAAATGAACTATTGATTTGTAAATTGTTGCGCGAAAACCCGGTTATCTCCTAAACGGGCGATCCGATTGATTTCATATTTGTTGTGAAATGTTGGTATTAATCTCCCTTTTAAAATGGTATAACTCCTGTTTAGGTTGAGATTATAGGTTTTCCGGAAAAGTCAGTTTCTGTGGGTTTTCGGAGAAGATGAAATGAACTATTGATTTGTAAATTGTTGCGCGAATACCCGTTTATCTCCTCAACGGGTGATCCGATTGACTTCATATTTGTTGTGAAATGTTGGTATTGATCTCCTCTTTAAAGTGGTATAACTCCTGTTTAGGTTGAGATTATAGGTATTCCGGAAAATTCAGTTTCTGTGGGTTTTCGGAGAAGCTGAAATAAACTATTGATTTGTAAATTGTTTCGCGAAAACCCGGTTATCTCCTAAACGGGTGATCCGATTGACTTCGTTTTCGTTGTGAAATGTTAGTATTGATCTCCTCTTTAAAGTGGTATAACTCCTGTTTAGGTTGAGATTATAGGTTTTGCGGAAAAGTCAGTTTCTGTGGGTTTTCGGAGATGCTGAGTGAACTATTGATTTGTAAATTGTTGCGCGAAAACCCGGTTAACTCCTAAACGGGTGATCCGATTGTCTTCGTTTTCATTGTGAAATGTTGGTATTGATCTCCTCTTTAAAGTGGTATAACTCCTGTTTAGGTTGAGATTATAGGTTTTCCGGAAAAGTCAGTTTCTGTGGGTTTTCGGAGAAGCTGAAAGGAACTATTGATTTGTAAATTGTTGCGCGAAAACCCGGTTATCTCCTAAACGGGTGATCCTATTGACTTCATATTTGATGTGAAATGTTGGTATTGATATCCTCTTTAAAGTGGTGTAACTCCTGTTTAGGTTGAGATTATAGGTTTTCCGGAAAAGTCAGTTTCTGTGAGTTTTTGGAGAAGCTGAAATAAACTATTGATTTGTAAATTGTTGCGCGAAAACCCGGTTATCTCCTAAACGGGTGATCCGATTGACTTCATATTTGTTGTGAAATATTGGTATTGATCTCCTCTTTAAAGTGGTATAACTCCTGTTTAGGTTGAGATTATAGGTTTTCCGGAAAAGTCAGTTTCTGTGGGTTTTCGGAGAAGCTGAAATGAACTATTGATTTGTAAATTGTTGCGCGAATACCCGTTTACCTCCTCAACGGGTGATCCGATTGACTTCATATTTGTTGTGAAATGTTGGTATTGATCTCCTCTTTAAAGTGGTATAACTCCTGTTTAGGTTAAGATTATAGGTTTTCCGGAAAATTCAGTTTCTGTGGGTTTTCGGAGAAGCTGAAATAAACTATTGATTTGTAAATTGTTTCGCGAAAACCCGGTTATCTCCTAAACGGGTGATCCGATTGACTTCGTTTTCATTGCGAAATGTTAGTATTGATCTCCTCTTTAAAGTGGTATAACTCCTGTTTAGGTTGAGATTATAGGTTTTCCGGAAAAGTCAGTTTCTCTGGGTTTTCGGAGAAGCTGAAATAAACTATTGATTTGTAAATTGTTGCGCGAAAACCCGGTTATCTCCTAAACGGGTGTTCCGATTGACTTCATATTTGATGTGAAATGTTGGTATTGATCTCCTCTTTAAAGTGGTATAACTCCTGTTTAGGTTGAGATTATAGGTTTTCCGAAAAAGTCAGTTTCTCTGGGTTTTCGGAGAAGCTGAAATAAACTATTGATTTGTAAATTGTTGCGCGAAAACCCGGTTATCTCCTAAACGGGTGATCCGATTGACTTCATATTTGATGTGAAATGTTGGTATTGATCTCCTCTTTAAAGTGGTATAACTCCTGTTTAGGTTGAGATTATAGGTTTTCCGAAAAAGTCAGTTTCTCTGGGTTTTCGGAGAAGCTGAAATAAACTATTGATTTGTAAATTGTTGCGCGAAAACCCGGTTATCTCCTAAACGGGTGATCCGATTGACTTCATATTTGATGTGAAATGTTGGTATTGATCTCCTCTTTAAAGTGGTATAACTCCTGTTTAGGTTGAGATTATAGGTTTTCGGAAAAGTCAGTTTCTATGGGTTTTCGGAGTAGCTGAAATAAACTATTGATTTGTAAATTGTTGCGCGAAAACCCGGTTATCTCCTAAACGGGTATTCCGATTGACTTCATATTTGTTGTGAAATGTTGGTATTGATCTCCTCTTTAAAGAGGTATAACTCCTGTTTAGGTTGAGATTATAAGTTTTCCGGAAAAGTCAGTTTCTGTGGGTTTTCGGAGAAGATGAAATGAACTATTGATTTGTAAATTGTTGTGCGAAAACCCGGTTATCTCCTAAACGGGTGATCCAATTGACTTCATATTTGTTGTGAAATGTTGGTATTGATCTCCTTTTTAAAATGGTATAACTCATGTTTAGGTTGAGATTATAGGTTTTCCGGAGAAGTCAGTTTCTGTGGGTTTTCGGAGAAGCTGAAATTAACTATTGATTTGTAAATTGTTGCGCGAATACCCGTTTATCTCCGCAACGGGTGATCCGATTGACTTCATATTTGTTGTGAAATGTTGGTATTAATCTCCTCTTTAAAGTGGTATAACTCCTGTTTAGGTTGAGATTATAGGTTTTCCGGAAAAGTCAGTTTCTGTGGGTTTTCGGAGAAACTGAAATGAACGATTGATTTGTAAATTGTTGCGCGAAAACCTGGTTATCTCTTAAACGGGTGCTCCGATTGACTTCATATTTGTTGTGAAATGTTTGTATTGATCTCCTCTTTAAAGTGGTATAACTCCTGTTTAGGTTGAGATTATAGGTTTTCCGGAAAAGTCAGTTTCTGTGAGTTTTCGGAGAAGCTGAAATAAACTATTGATTTGTAAATTGTTGCGCGAAAACCCGGTTATCTCCTAAACGGGTGATCCGATTGACTTCATATTTCATGTGACATGTTGGTATTGATCTCCTCATTAAAATGGTATAACTCCTGTTTAGGTTGAGATTATAGGTTTTCCGGAAAAGTCAGTTTCTCTGGGTTTTCGGAGAAGCTGAAATAAACTATTGATTTGTAAATTGTTTCGCGAAAACCCGGTTATCTCCTAAACGGGTGATCCGATTGACTTCATATTCCATGTGACATGTTGGTATTGATCTCCTCATTAAAGTGGTATAACTCCTGTTTAGGTTGAGATTATAGGTTTTCCGGAAAAGTCAGTTTCTCTGGGTTTTCGGAGAAGCTGAAATAAACTATTGATTTGTAAATTGTTGCGCGAAAACCCGGTTATCTCCTAAACGGGTGATCCGATTGACTTCATATTTGTTGTAAAATGTTGATATTAATCTCCCTTTTAAAATGGTATAACTCCTGTTTAGGTTGAGATTATAGGTTTTCCGGAAAAGTCAGTTTCTCTGGGTTTTCGGAGAAGCTGAAATGAACTATTGATTTGTAAATTGTTGCGCGAATACCCGTTATCTCCTCAACGGGTGATCCGATTGACTTCATATTTGTTGTGAAATGTTGGTATTGATCTCCTCTTTAAAGTGGTATAACTCCTGTTTAGGTTGAGATTATAGGTTTTCCGGAAAATTCAGTTTCTGTGGGTTTTCGGAGAAGCTGAAATAAACTATTGATTTGTAAATTGTTTCGCGAAAACCCGGTTATCTCCTAAAAGGGTGATCCGATTGAATTCGTTTTCATTGTGAAATGTTAGTATTGATCTCCTCTTTAAAGTGGTATAACTCCTGTTTAGGTTGAGATTATAGGTTTTGCGGAAAAGTCGGTTTCTGTGGGTTTTCGGAGATGCTGAGTGAACTATTGATTTGTAAATTGTTGCGCGAAAACCCGGTTAACTCCTAAACGGGTGATCCGATTGTCTTCGTTTTCGTTGTGAAATGTTGGTATTGATCTCCTCTTTAAAGTGGTATAACTCCTGTTTAGGTTGAGATTATAGGTTTTCCGGAAAAGTCAGTTTCTGTGAGTTTTCGGAGAAGCTGAAATAAACTATTGATTTGTAAATTGTTGCGCGAAAACCCGGTTATCTCCTAAACGGGTGATCCGATTGACTTCATATTTCATGTGACATGTTGGTATTGATCTCCTCATTAAAGTGGTATAACTCCTGTTTAGGTTGAGATTATAGGTTTTCCGGAAAAGTCAGTTTCTCTGGG
>CATIVE010000600.1:0-20029 GCA_949628195.1 Phasia obesa
GATGATGATTATGTTGCGCACGTTGAAGGTTAACTCACTTCCAGAATCTTGGATGCAACATGAGCATCAAGTTACATTACCTTCACAGTCACTTAGATCGTTTTCCTGAAAATCTAGGAGACTTAAGTGAGGAACAGGGCGAACGATTTCACCAAGATATTCGGACAATGGAGGAAAGATACCAGGGTCGCTGGGATGCACACATGATGGCAGATTTTTGCTGGAGTATTCAGAGCAACACTTCGTTATTCAATAATAGAAAATGTCATAAAAGAAAATTCCAAAGTTTGTAGTTTATAATATTTATTTATTTATTTCCTTATTTTATATGTTGTAATAAATTTAAATAATAAAATATAAAATAAAAGAAAATACATGAATAAAACAATGAAATGCATTTTCGATCTATTCCATCGATTTGACTTAGTTACATTTTTTTGTCAATTGCCTTCGGCAAGTAACTTGAAAACTGTTTAACCGATTTAAAAGATATGTAGCTTATTGTAAATCTCATTGTGTTTGCCCTAAGGACCAGGATCCACTTTTTTGCAAAAGGGGAAATAAATAGCGTTAATTTTGCAAAAACTGAAAATTTGTCAATTATTTTCGATTTAAACGCTTTTTTTCAGATTTGGGGCCTATGCGCTACGTGTTAACGTTGTCGAATTCGACTAAAATTTTGTGGGTGGAAGTTTCTCATCAAATCTAACATTAATCCGACATGCACCCCTTGAAATTGGAAAATTTATGTTTTTCACACATTTGAAAACCCGCTATAATGCGTATATCAAGCAAAAAACTAAAATTTTGTGAAAATGAGCGAATTCACTAAAATGTGAATAAATTCGAAAAAAATAAATCGATTTTTATGGTCGATATCTCATTTTGTTGCTATTATATGTCGCTATGCGATAAAAAAATGAATCTGGAAGTTTTTTGCCGTTTTCGATTTTTTATGATTTTTTTAAAACGAAAATTTTTGCCATTTTTACGTAAAAAATATATTTTTTTCTTAAGTTTTTTATTATAACTCCGATACTATTGATCCGATTGAAACGCGATATATAGACGAATTAAAGGCTATGCAAATCTTAATTTTTCTGAATTTATTTTAATAATATCGGACTAGTAGTTTTTGAGTTATCATTAATTATTTGAAGAAACGTCTCAAAAAAATTGCAATTTTAAAAAAAAATTTTAAAAAAAAAAAATCTATCCATAGAATTTAAAATTTTTACCATTTTTGTACTAAGGTAGCCATGATACATCAAATGTATATAGTAGTTACTCGAGCATATTTTTTCTGTTGCCCTGTGTAATAATTTAAAATTTAAACGGGCAACAAGAACAATGAAAGTTATATTTAAACAAAAACTTATTTATGAAAAAATAAAAATTATTTCTATATGGCATGTCCCACATAATGTATTTAAATAATGATATACCCAAATGCACATCCAACACTCTAAACATTAATTTAAGCTAATTTTAGATACAGAAATACATAAACAAATACACAAATAGATTGGCACACAAACCCAGGTAAATACTTATTCAATCGTATTTGAGTGTGGATTTTTTGGCGAAAGTGCAAATGTTTTCAAAACACATTTAATGTGCGCAAATATTTTTTAACGGCAAAATATTGAAGGAAAACATACCCATTGTTGTATAAGTTTCAAGCAAAAACATAAAAAAATATGATGGCTTCGAGAGACTTCAACATGTTCATGTGTAAATTTAGCAAAAACTTTTTTTAAAACGGATATTTATTTTTGTTTGAATTTAAGCCGATTAGATAATTGTGTTTAAAAAAAAATATATTCAATTTCGTCATGGAGTTACTTTAAATATACCTACGTAATATAAAATAATACGCTTCATACAGTATATAGCCAAATCCTGTTAGAATAATTTTTAAAAATTTCTTTATCAGCTAAATAATATGTTAATAAAATGTTTTATTTTTAGTTGTTTTAATTTTTAGTTGTTTTGCAGAAAACGAATAACAAATTTATTATTATCATTTAATCGGGGTTTGATTTGATTTTATTAAAGAATTGATCGATTTTGAACTTAAATTTTCTTCGATTTATCGATTATGAGTTTCAAATTATTCGAATAACCTGAATTAATCGCGCATATTTAAATAATTTGTAACCATAGAAAATTAATTAATAATATGTTTTATTAATGACATATCTCGTAGATGATTTTCAAAAATGTTTTATTTGACATTTTCATTTCTTCCTCCAATACGCAGAAAAAATTTTGAGCATAAATAATATGAACTGATTATATAGGTTTTCGGTAATTTAAAATATGAATTAGGTGACCCAGTAGGGTATGTTAGTCTATAAATCTGAGGATTGTGGGTTCGATTCCCGCAAAGTGTTTTACTACAACGAGTGAAATTCTTACCCAGCCAGCAAAATATTCCGACATTTAACTGAATCAGACATTTCTGATAAATTTCTGACTTTATTTTCAGATATTTCGTACGGATTTCTGTCAGACGTGTCTGGAAAATTTTATTTTCCATAGCTATCTGATAGATTTCGTATAAATATGCCGGAATGATTTTATTTGTTCTAAATATCGACATTTCTGATAGAGATCAGACTGATTTCGTACAGATATAAATTGTTTCATTTTTTTTATGTTTTTTAATGAAAATATATTGTCATATTTCATGAAGAAAAAACTGTAATACTCGCTGTGCTGTTAAAGGCACTAAACTTTTTTTTTCATGAAACCTCCTTCCAAGCTTTCCACGGTAGAAAATAATCAAAAATTCTACCGGGAATTAAAGGAACATCTAAAAAAGCCTCAGCCTGGTACGTTTTAAATTCTATACTATATATATTTATTTATTACATTTTAGATAACAAGATCTAACAAAAAACTGCGGGACAACGACATTAAATGTATAAAGGGGAAATTCAAAAAGTATAATTTCGTCAGACATTCTTTCAGATATCTTTCAGAAATCCATACAAATGTCTGATGTTATAACAGAACTTTTCATGTCTTTCTGTTTAGAATTCTGTTAGATTTCTATCAGAAGTATCGGCAAGGAACTTAGAATTTCCCACGACATGTCTGTCAGATTTCGTGTCAACCACTTCATATATTTTTGGGTTAGAACTCTGATAGAATTCGTATACGATTGTGAGTTTTTTGTAGACATTTCTGTCAGATATCTTATGGATGTCGGACACTTTTGCTGGCTGGGTAGGCAGTGTGCTCGATAATTAAGTTATAATTTAAATTGTAATTGTACATGTTAGATACATGGACAGGTATGGAAACATCACAGTAAGGAAATTCTAAAACATGCTTTAACTCATACTTAGACAAAGGGCAATTTACAGTTTATCTATTGAGATAAACTATACTCTACTTAGTAGTTTTGAATTATGTAGCATATAAATAGTAAACATTTTAAAAACCTACTATAAGTATGTTCCTATTTTTTATTAAGATATTCATAAATTGAATAAAAAGCATGTATTATGTTTACTATTTTTTCTCTGTATGATTGCTAATTTCATCTTGTTTGAAATTATTATTAAACGAACAAATAAGTAGTTAAAGATTAGTTAAAAATTGAAGATCTTAATAAAATTTAATTTTAGTTGATTAATCGACAAAAAATTCTACGATTTGTGAAGTAGTGATTGATTGAGTGGATAATTTTTTAATTATTCTATATTGTTTAACTTAAGTAAAAATTTACTTTACAATAAAGTTTCTGCAATTGCAGAAATGATAGAAAATTAGTTAAAAAAACTTTAAGAGAAAATAGATTTTAAGTTATAATATATTGCATTTTAATATTAAAAAAAAAATTCTGTAAGACAGGAACTTTGGAAAATTGGTCTCAAAATGTAAAATTTTTTACAGTGTAGCTGCGTTTCTCAATCATCTCACTTCTATCGGATTTTTCACTCCAATTATTTCCAGTGAAGCCCTCTAATCAGTGCATTAATAAAATTTTATCTACGATGTAATATACACTATGTCAAAAAACAGTTAAAAACCTATTATTCTCAGATGTTTTGTATGGCCACTAGAATTATATTATGCTGCCCGTATCAATGCTTTGGTAACGATAAACAAGATCTTATTTTTGAATATTGGATCCTTTAATGATGATGTTCCTATTCTCTATGAAGGGAGCAAACGGTTTAGATTAAATATTTCCAGCAAAACACAGCTACTTCTAGTTTCTTCACTACTGTGGAACGCCAGAGTGTTGAAATTTTTACGCCCATACACGTCGTTCTCTTTTGTACTGTACGGTTAAAACTGTCGGTTTGTGGCCAAAACCCGTCCTTCTTGCACGTATAAAAAATATCTGTTGCTTCTTGATTTTACTCGTCGGTTTTGAAACGTGTTCGTTCAAAACTGCTCGTGTGAGTGATTACGCAGTTAAAGAGGACGGTTTTTGTGAGTTTTACTGTCGAATTTGAATTTTTTGTTTTATTTATGGAAACAAATTGAAATAGTTTACCATTTGAGTTGCACCTTTGTTGTTATTGTTGCCGTTATGATGTCACCAAGTAAAATAAATACGTCTTGAACTGAAGTAAAAAACGTGTAGTGTGTGGATATGTTCGCTGTTGGTGTTTGCCCGTACAGTTTTAACCATGCAGTTAAAACTGACAAAAAAGAACGACGTGTATGGGCGCCTTAAGGTTACTTGAAGTGGCAGGTTTTTTTAATATAAAATTTCTAACGTTGCGCTTCTACCGCTTTATTTAATGAATATATACTTGTTTGACTTTTCAGATTGTAACAAAGGTAGTAGCAAAACTGGATGTTTTAGCGTAATTACTAAGCTATTTTTTACAATTTTTTCTTTAATTATAAAAAAGTTTTCAACAATAATTATTTTTATATATCAAATTTTGGGGAATTTAAATATTAATTATTTAATATTATTCTAAATACCTATAACATTTTATAATAAAAATGCAATTTATTTGTTGGGGAAAAAGAGTTAGTTCCTATACGTATTTCATTGGTTGCAAGGACAAGGACATTTGAAATGCTGTCTGTGGCGTTTGGCTAGTCTACTATGAGCAGAACACAAGTTCAATTGTGGTATAAACGGTTTAAGGAAGGCGAGAAGATGTCAATGACGATGCTCGTCTTGGTTGCCCGAGCACGTCAACAACCGATGAAAACATTGAAGCAGTGAAGGAAATGATTTTGGATAATCGTCGAATCACTATTAGAGAGGTTGCTTATGATGTTTTAGACATGAAACGTGCGGCAGCGAAGATTGTTCCAAAATTGCTAAATTTTTAGCAAAAACAACTTCGCATGGACATCGCTCAGGAGATGTTAAACGTCGTCAACGACCATCCAGATTTGTTCAAAAATGTCATAACTGTCCTTAATGTCCTTGCACATTTAATTTCATTTCTTACACAAAACTTAATACATTTTTTTTGATCCATTTTTGAAAAGCACACCAAAATACGACTAAGCTTTTTATTTCTCAAAAACAAACTGACAATCCAAAATGGCTAATATTGTCAACGTAAATAATAAACATGTGTACCAACATTAAGAAAAAAAAAACTGCAAAAATCGAAGATACGTACCTCACGAAAATTGAAAATAACGGATATTTTTTGATCATACCTCGTATATGATATGATTCATTTCCTACTTTCTTTATCGACTAAATTGTCAGAACTTTTGACAGAACAATGTTTGAACACAAATGCATAAATTCTAAGCTCTCCATTGTTCGCGCTTCCGATATATTTGGTCGAAAAAAAAAAAAAACAGGATCCATGACACAAACGAGGTCGTGATGCAGGATCATTCATGGTATGGGCGGTATTTTTTATCAAATAGGCTTTGTGCTAGGGAAATTGAATGCAGAAATATATCTAGAAATCAGATTTGTTACAAAGCGAACACCTTGTTTTTGCTGGTGATTTACAAGGTGATAAATGAGTGATCTGCTCCAAGCCCAGACCTCAATTCAGGATCTATGCTGAATACCTGCTGCCAAAATATATGCATCTATTAAGATATATGACAGCTGGAAACAGTTAAAAAAAGTCATATTGGTTGAATGGGTCAATAGTGGTGTGTCTGTCCTAAAAAATCTGATGGAGTCAATGCTTCGTCGTGTCAAATTGTTCAGGGTACACAAGGGTAACACAACCTCTTATTACCATTTATACAATTATTATTTTGTAACTAAAATAATGTGTATATATATATATTAAATGAAATTTTTGCACATATAAATATTTTCTATGGAGATTTAAAAAATTGTTTTTTTCATGTAATAAAAAAAAATAATACAATTTAGTTATTTTATGTTTATTTATTTTAACCCTAGAATACTAAAGCTATTTAATACTACGTTAATACTAACGCCACGTACATACAACTAATGTAGTTATTTCTTAAAATTTAATAGTGGTTATTTATTAAGTAATTAAAATTAACTAATAACTCATATTAAAGTAAAAAAACAACAATTTTAATGACAAAATAAAACTAGATGTTTGCGATCAAATCAGAGCTGAAATAAAATAAATGCTCATATGTACTTATGTATATAGTTATCATCAGTCCTGGTTAATGCAGTCCTTTCCTACTTTTATTTGATGCTCCCTAAATACAAATGTGACAATATGTGGATGTCGTACGCTTCTTTGATTGGTGACAAAATTTGCTTTCCTTTTTCTCGAGAAAGTTCTTCGAAAGCCGGAACGATTTGAATAATTTTGTTCATACTTTCTTTTAATTTTTATTATAAGATGGAAATGCTATATTCTTAGCATCTTCCAATTATTTTTCGATGTAATTTTTATCTGTTGCAGGGGGCACCAATTTTTATCAGCGAAACTGTCATGGCTCTCAAAATCCTTCTCCGCCACTTTAACACTAACGTAGCTCATGTCTCTAAAGTCGCTGGTAGTTAGTAATGCCGCAACATCTTCACAGTTGAGACCACGCTTGGAATTTTTCGGCAGTTTATAATTTATTACATAAAATACTTCTACAAATTTATAATATTATTACTAACGCCACGTATAATTGACGTACGCAAATTATACGCTTACCACTAACACTACGTAAATTTTACGTATAGCCTTTCAATGATCACGTTCTTAGAGCAGTTAAGTGACTAAATATGCTTTGTATATGTTTTTGTATTTGTTCAAAAACTATTGAAAAAAGCACTTGTGGAATTTGGTACCGTTAGGCCATTGGATGCTTGTGTAGGAACAATAATAAAAAAAAAACTACACCTAAAATTTACATTGGTTAGTATTCTAATGTTGAATCTAAATTAGAAAAATATCTTTTCCCAACTTCCATTGTTTCGTTTGTATCAAATTAAAGTTTAAGTATTGCGCATATAATTATTTGTCTTTATGTACTTTTTTTCATTTATTGGTTGCAAAAAAAATAAATAGGAATAAAAATATATTCATCAATTAAGCATCTGTTGAAACAAAAAAAACGTATTTGCATTACATTCTATTGCGTTATGTACATTACGTAATCAATTCTGAAAAACTCATTATTTTAGTCTCACGCCTTGTGAAAATCAATAAGTTGGTATTCTATTTAGAAAGTCCTTCCACCAAAAATGCTTGATTCCAAACTCGATTACATTTTTATAATTTTTTGCTGGGCACCCTTTTGAAGAAACTCCTGCAAAAAACGGTAGTTCTTACATTTTTCCAAATCGAAAGTGTGTAACTTTTTAACGAAACAAGCTACCAGGACCAAACTTAATGTTATTTTATTCAAGATTTTATAGAAAATTACAATCAGACCATAAATAGTAATAGAGACCATAATATGCACATATTTTGTAAATATTTTCAAGGACTATCTAAATTTAAAAAATATTAACATTCAAATTATAAATAATTTTTTGGTGGCATTTAAACAAATTCATGCCACAAAAATGCTATCGAATTATTTCCAAAATAAAATGTTTTTAAACCAATAACGATTTTCTCTAGTATAAAATCTTAATTATTTTAAGCATTTTTACTAATCAAAACTTTTTTACGTGCCTTCTTAACTGAATTAAATTTCTCACAAAATAACCCTTCACAAATGCTTTTATTTTTGACTAAGTCTTTTGTGTTTTAACAAACGAGAACGTAATGTTTAAATTTAGGTTTATTTTAACCTCGAAATCCCTTATGCTCTATACTGAATATTTATTTTGGCTCCAAATCAACAGCATTTAAAACAACTGTCTCACTTGCAACAAAAAGACCTTAAGGTTACTGTGATAAAGTGCATCACTTTTATTTTTGGCCACCACGTTCAGGTCTTACTTTCATTCAGCACACAACTAACTTATTAACTTAAATGTACTTGAGATAATTTTTGGTACTCATTCTTTTTTTTTTATTCTGTATCAGCTGCACCTTGGCAAGAATTACATTTTCTTTTGCAGCTAAATCACACTGACACCAACACAGAAAAGGCCAGAAATATGTTGTAGAATAAAGGAAACCTCTTGGCTGGAAAATGTAAAGCATAAATTTCACAGAATTTTATTTGTTTGAATTCTTTTGTATTCTGTAGTAAATGAAATATGTCAACTCGTACTTAGTTCTGTTAAAAACTAGTGCTTTTTTATTTTTTTATTTTTAAGTCAATAGACCCATAAAAGCCAGTTGATGATGAAAAACCAATTATACGAGCATCAAGGAAAGTGAATGCAATGAGATTCAAACATTTTAAATAATATTTTGTGTATATATTTTTTTTAGCTAGATGTTTAAGGTATTCAGTAAATATAATAACATTACAATCTCCCTACTAATGATTTCTTTTTTGTTTTTTTATGCACTTTATAAAACAACATCTTTTCTCTTTCAATGGATTTAAAAAGCAATAAATCTTCTGCTTTTGTGGTGTGTATGTATGTGGCAAGATTAAACACTTTTTAGGGAATGAACGAAAGTAACGGAATTTTCGCTTTTATGCCAATATATTTTCTACTGTACAGGTTGCAACAAAGTGTTTGTAAAAATTTCAGTGTTTAAAAGTTAAACATAAAAAATGAAAACAAATGTAATTCGGCTTAACTCTTAAAGCTCCTCATTTCACATACCCCTATAATGATCAAAGTTTCATGAAACCATTACATTACAAATTTCAAAATAAAATGCAATGGTTAAGCAATTATTTATACAAAAGTGGCCACAACAGGTATGATTTGCTACCATCACCGTACTATTGCGCCAATTTTATAATGAAACTGTACGGTATTTTCGAAGTGGCCTTTATCAAATTTTAGAGAGGGTCACTATATTAGTTCTCTAGATAAAGGCCATTAATAATTACTTTGTTTGGGGAGTTACCGTGTCTCCACTCACTTCCACATACGCAAATGAATAAACGTCTCGAATTAACCTGTGCCACTGTTGTTGTTCTCAACATATGTATATATGTACATATGTATATGAAAAGCAATAATAAAATCTTTGCTTTTGACAATTTATTTATAGACCACTTTTACACCTTGCAATAAACGCCGCAACTTTTTCATGCAACTTTTTTCTTGTTAGTAAGAGGGGTTGGGAGGCAAGCGGGGTTGAAAAAAATTGCATGACAAAGCCTGACGAGGCATTTTTTATTTTTTGTTTTTGATTATTTTCATTTTATTTTTTTAAAGTGTTGTCTACTTTTTGACTACAGAAAAAAACGACAAGTTGTATTTTTGTTTTGTATAAAAAAATTATTTCCAAATTATAATTTAAGATATATATGTATATATAAAAATTTAATTTTAAACAAAATGTTACAAGAACAAATTGGGCGGTACTCTGAGTTTCGCAGTTACGGACCCCATTAAATTTGTATTTAAAGTATGGTAAAACTCGACTATTTTAGGGTAGAATGAGGTAATATGCGTGCGATTGGAAAGGTAATTAATAGTATTATCCAAATAAAATGAAATTAATAAAAATAAATCAGCCAAATGCTAGTCAGAATCACACAAGTATGGTTTCGAACTATGTTCAGTTCAACTTTAAAAATTCAAGTCTATAATTTTTTACGTCTTATGAGGCATGCTTTAATTTTAAATTATTTTTTCTACTAGAGCATAGTACTAAATATTCTGTGTAAATATCAAGTGTTTGCCTACAAGGTTAAGAAGAGAAGGGCGAATTCCGCAACTTTGAGATATTAAGGGACCACCCTATTATTATTAAATTTTAAGTGTCAATATAAGGTTATATATGTAAAATCGAGTCATTATCGAAACACCCTTTAATTTTTGGTTTTGATATTTGTTCTAGGGAACAAATTTGTACATAGTTTGCGTAGGTGTAAAGTGTCTACCCGTTCCGGTTCAAAAATTAGGCTACAACTATTCGAAAACATATGCCACTCTCGCAAAACCCTTTATTTTTATTTTTTGTATTTTTCCATAAATTCACACACTCTGTATATACTCGTGTTTAAAAAAAAACAGTCATATTTACGAAACTGTATCACTATTGAAATACTCATTATATTTTAGTAATTATTGTTATAGCTTTATATGAAAATAATAGGAGCCTACCTATTGCGGTAAAAAAAGGCAATATAAGTGAAAAATATGTCCCTGTCCTAACACAGTAATTCACCTCCTGTAAAAATTTAAAGACTCTAACTATTATGGTTCAAAATTTAGACCGTATACATGCAAATCTCCTCACTATTTATTTATATAAATTTTAACTTTATTCCTCTTACTGATTAAGAAATAAACACATATACATGAAAAACGAGTCTCTTTCGGAACACCCTAAAAGTTTTAGTAGTTGCTGTTATAGCGGCCACAGATATACACCTTCTGTGAAAATTTCAAGAGTCTACCTATAACGATTCCAGAGATAGAAGTCGCTGACAGACATTGTAGCGAAAACAATTGGGTTACTTTTTACCTTTGGGAAACATTTTAGGTGAACAAAGAAATAATTTTTTTTTTTTTTAACTTTCATTCTTTTTGTCAGAGCATGGACAAGAAAATCCTTAAAAAAAACTTTTTTTTGTGCTTGCTTGATATTTTATAATATTTTGCATTAATGTCAATTTAGTTAGATATTACTTTTAATTACCATTCCAGTGATACTCATATTATCTCATTCCATTAAATATTTGAGATATACAAAACTTTACATAGAAACTTTAGGGGTCCGTAACTCCAAAACGAATTAAAATTAATTTTACAACAATATATTACTTATTTTTAAATATTTATAATATGTGTGTGTTAAATAATATTATATTAAGAATGTTTAATCGCTTAATCATAATAAAATACGTTTAGTTGGCAATACAGTTTTTTGTTTATTTAGTTATTAATAACACAGAAAAGCATAAAAAACAAAACTTTGTAAAATAAATATTTTGAAAAAATTCAAATGTAAAAGAATACAGGGTTTCGAAGCAACTTTAAAAAAGAATAGGAAAAAACTCGGCGTTTGTTGCAAGGTGTAAAAACGGTCATAGTTTAATAATAAAAAAATCTGGAGTGGCCTACACACATCTTTACCATATCCAATAGAAACAGATATTTTTATGGACATTTTTCTCTGTTCGTTTATTATTTATTGTATCTTCAATAATTTTTTAACTAACAATAATTACTCATATCTTAAGTATTAAATAAAAAATATACTTTTTAAGACCAGCCAGTGCTAGACAAAAATAATGTTTGTTTCACGGATTTTGCAATCATTTGCTGGTCATCCCTCTGATGTACGGCCACGAAAAGCAGTATCTCTTCTTTTTAGTCGAATGTAACCAGGTTCACTTAGTATGTTACGCGCCAAAGGGTTTGGATGAGATTCAAGCTTCTTTAGATATGTTACTGAATGTTTCGACATTTTTGTTTGACTGATGGCACGTTTAGATCTTTGTGGATGTTTGAATTTGTTATATACCAGGGAGGAACTGTAATCATACGTAGAATCCTATTTTGGCGCCTTTGAATTTTTTCTACATTGCTAGGTGAGGCAGTGCCCCATAATTGAATGCCATAACAACAAATTGGTTTGAGGATCGAGTTGTACAGAAGAAGTTTTCAATCTAAGTTCAGGGTGGAGTTTCTGATAATAAGCCAATATAGTTGTACTGCTTTTGATTTCATTTGTGTCAACTAGAAATCTATGTGGCTTTGATGTATACCGAGATATTTGACGTCCGAAGGATATGGTATCATTTGATTATTTATGCGAATAGGGGGCCATGAGTCCCTACGCAGTGTGGAAGTTATATGAGTGCATTTTTGTTCATTCACCTTTATTCTCCATTTTTTTTTTCAATAATTTTTCCAAATTGATGATGTGGTCTTGTAAAAGTTGTGACGCTACTTGGGCGCTTTCATGAATACTTAAAAAAGCTGTGTCATCCGCAAATGTTGATGTATGGACTCGGGTACTAAATGGCATATCTGATATGTACAGTAAATATAAAATTGATCCCAAAATACTACCTTCGGGAACACCGGCTTCAATGAGCTGTGGTGAGCATAAAAAATCTCCTTCTTTTAGTAAAAATTTTCGATCCGTTAAATTTTTTTTTAGGAGCTTATAGATGTTTTCGGTAAGTTCAGCTTTAACTTATATATTAGGCTTTCGTGCTAAACCTTGTCAAATGCTTGAGAAACGTCGATAAAAATTGCAGAACAGTTTGTTTTTTTTTCTTCAAAAGTCTATTTAATTACATTTACTTATCTGAGTGTTGGTTGGATCGTACTATGTTGTTTTCTGAAGCCGAATTGATGGTTCGGAATACATCCTTTTGAGCTAAGAATTGGATTCAGTTTAGTTACTATTATTCTCTCAAAGAGCTTTGATATGTTTGATAAAAGGCTTATAGGTCTGTATGATTCGACTTTTGTGTGGTCTTTTCAAAGAGTCATTCCATTCTGACGGAAGGTGCTCAAGATGTAAAATAAAACAAAAATAATAATTCTTCGACCTATACGGGGCAACTCGAATAACTTTACTTGCTTTATCAACGTCAGGGGCTTTTTTGGTGTTTAAATACGTTTTTGCCCTTTCAAAATCGCTAAATTCAAATCTTAGGAGTACTTGGTCACTAGTCTCTACTGGTGCAACTCAACTATATCAGTACATATATTTGGAGTAAAAATCTTCTTCAAATATCGAACAAATAAATTGCTTTTTTTCGGTATCATTTCTTGCCCAGTCTCCACAAGAAGTTCTCAAGAGAGGCTTACATACGACTGGTCTTTTAAGGTTCCTACATGCACGCCATAGTGAATAATCTGATTGTGCAGTTGCGTCAAGGTCTTCCAAGTAATTTTTCGGAGATGCTACTCTTTCAGATTCTAGTAGCTGTCTTAGCCGTTTCGTGCAATCTTTCGAATTTTTTTCTTTTTTCAGCCAAGAGCCGCTCGACATCTACAAAATAAATTTGATTGTATCTAGCTGTTTGTCTAGTTTCTGTCGCATATTGGGAAGCTGATTTAAGGATTTGATAAAAATAAATTAGACTCTGGTCCACTTCTTCTGGTGTTCTTAGCGGTATGTTTTTCGAACAATTGGTACTGAGAAACTTTCTATATTTCAACCAATGGATATATAACATAAAGAATATAAATTCAAAGTATATTCGAATCGAAAAATTAATTATTTTCGGTTTGAGGTGTTAAGTAAACTACCCCTTGCCCCATCCCGATTATGTCAAAAATTTATACAGCTCTTCATATTCGTAAACCAAAGGCACATACTGATTTTCATTTTGATATGTTATACGGTATTACCTGTAGAGCGTTTACAAAATTTGGGAGGAAGTAAAGTACCCCTTGCCCCTTCCCGATTATGTCCAAAATTACATAACTCTACATCTCCATATACCAAAGGCACATACTATATTTCGTTTTAAAATATCATACGGTATGACCTGTAGAGCGTTCACCAAATTTGAGGGAAAGAAAACTACCACTTGCCCCCTTCCGATTATGCCCAAAAACTATACAGCTTTTCATCTCCATATACCAAAGGCACATGGTAAATTTCATATTGATAAGTCAAACAGTATGGCTAGTACAAACTCCACAAAAATAGTGGCATACACACCCATCCACATACATCATCGCGAAAATAGCCGAAATGGATTCCGGAGATCTCAAAACGTATAAATCCGTCGTAATCCCGACCTTGATTTTTTTTCATTATTACTATACTTTACCTTATACTACGTATTGTAAAGTAAAGATAAGTTTTGGTAATTAAATTAATTTGTGTAAATGATATGCATGAATTTTTGAAAGGAGGTTTGTTTGTTGAAAATTTAAATGTCCGAGTTTTAATGGACGCTGATGATATTGTTTTAGTGGCTGATGATGTTTACATATTGCAAAAAATGATCCACAATCTGGAAGAATATTGTCATTTATGGGGTATGGAAGTTAATCTTACAAATTCTGAAATTATGATTTTTAAAAAAGGTGGCCGAGCTAGATCTATAGAAAAGTGGATATTTAATGGCGAGGAGGTTAAAATAGTCTCAGAATAAAAATATCTAGGGATTTTACTCACCGCGAAGTTGTCTTTTACAAAACATATAAGTACCAAAAATGATGCAGCTAAAGTCAGTATTAATGCAACTTGGAAAAACTTTATTTGCAAAAAGGAAGTATCACTTAAAGCCAAGTGGAAAATGTTTCTCGCGGTATGCAGATCCATACAGTGTTATGGAGCACAAATATGGGGTTACTCATGGTTTGTTGACGTTGATAAACTTCAACGGTTTTTTACTAAACGTGTGCTACGTCTTCCAGAGAACACTCCAAATTACGTAATGGCCCTAGAAACCGCACAAATAGAAGGACACTTTTACACATATAGTTTACACCTGCAATATATTTCAAAAACAATTTATGATTACGAAGAAAGCAGGCTACCCCACAAACTATCGAGAATAGTCATAGCAAAGAAATTGTACTGGTATAAGGATTTGTTGGACAAGTTGCAAGAATGCAATATAAACCGCATCAATATAGAGCAGAGTAAAATAAGTTGGAAAAATAGCTGTAGAAGTCTCATAGATCAATGAGTCTTGCAACAAGCCAAAAACACATTACAAATGCCCAAAACAGTCAACAAAGAATTTTTAAACATTTAGATTTCTCTAAAGGCCAAACGTATTGTAATGAGTAGTATAGCCAAGAGCAAATATCTTATATAATGAAAGCTCGAGGAGATCATTTGTGGTTGAACGGAAATCAGTACAAAGAAGGTAACAACAGAATTTGTTCAATGTGCAATCTTGGCGAAAACGAGACAACATACCACTTCATTGGAAGATGTCCGGTGTTTAACTTTCTAAGATTAAGACATTTTGGTAGTTTGATCCTAGATGATATTAAAATAATCCAAGTACTAAATGGAGGTGATAAAACTAAATGGCTTAGCCTATTCAATTTTCTAAAATATTCATTAAAATACAGAAGTATGCTAATAAGAGAATTTAATTTTTGAATTTCATTAAAAACAAAAAATGTATAAACCAATTTTTCCGACAGACGGCATTGAACCATGTCGTAGTTCTTTATTGTTTAACAATTTGTAATTTACAATTAAGATATATCTTTGAAATGTTAATTTATTACAACAAATAAAGAATTTTATCTATCTATCTATCTATCTATCTATCTATCTATCTATCAATCTATCTATCTATCTATCTATCTATCTATCTATCTATCTATCTATCTATCTATCTATCTATCTATCTATCTATCTATCTATCTATCTATCTATCTATCAATCTATCTATCTATCTATCTATCTATCTATCTATCTATCTATCTATCTATCTATCTATCTATCTATCTATCTATCTATCTATCTATCTATCTATCTATCTATCTATCTATCTATCTATCTATCTATCTATCTATCTATCTATCTATCAATCTATCAATCTATCTATCTATCTATATATCTATCTATCTATCTATCTATCTATCTATCTATCTATCTATCTATCTATCTATCTATCTATCTATCAATCTATCTATCTATCTATCAATCTATCTATCTATCTATCTATCTATCTATCTATCTATCTATCTATCTATCTATCTATCTATCTATCTATCTATCTATCTATCTATCTATCTATCTATCTATCTATCTATCTATCTATCTATCTATCTATCTATTTATCTATCTATCTATCTATCTATCTATCTATCTATCTATCTATCTATCTATCTATCTATCTATCTATCTATCTATCTATCTATCTATCTATCTATCAATCTATCTATCTATCTATCTATCTATCTATCTATCTATCTATCTATCTATCTATCTATCTATCTATCTATCTATCTATCTATCTATCTATCTATCTATCTATCTATCTATCTATCTATCTATCTATCTATCTATCTATCTATCTATCTATCTATCTATCTATCTATCTATCTATCTATCTATCTATCTATCTATCTATCTATCTATCTATCTATCTATCTATCTATCTATCTATCTATCTATCTATCTATCTATCTATCTATCTATCTATCTATCTATCTATCTATCTATATATCTATCTATCTATCTATCTATATATCTATCTATCTATCTATCTATCTATCTATCTATCTATCTATCTATCTATCTATCTATCTATCTATCTATCTATCTATCTATCTATCTATCTATCTATCTATCTATCAATCTATCAATCTATCTATCTATCTATCTATCTATCTATCTATCTATCTATATATATATCTATCTATCTATCTATCTATCTATCTATCTATCTATCTATCAATCTATCTATATATCTATCTATCTATCTATCTATCTATCTATCTATCTATCTATCTATCTATCTTAATTTGTGTAATTAGTTTACGCTAGTAAGTTTGCTTTAAGTTTGCTTTTCACTACAAATGTTGCACCTGGTGTCTCTTCCTATTTTTTAACCCTAAGAGCAAATCATTGTTTAGTATTTATAAATTTTATACTTACATTTCCTCGCAAACTTCGTTTCAAATATAGTATATGAAGAAAAAAACTCCCAAAAAAGTAAATTATTTTCCGGGAAATTGTTATTCATAATTGGGCTGTATGAGAAGTATCCATTCACAAAATATGGCAATATCACCCATATATATGCTAGTAACTTCTTCGCTAAAAGCCTATTTTTTTGTGATGTAAAAATAATAATAAAAATAAATTTTCCAGTCTAAAGGAATTCTACTTGCCATGACAAAGTTAATAACATCAAGCATATTTATGTTAATATGTTCGAAAGAGTCGTTTATAATCTATGAAAGGTATGAAAACAGAAAAATAGCACTGTAAATAGTGTTTTTTTGGGCCTACATCAATATTGTCGAATTACCGTATGCTCTTTTGAAAAAATAAATTTTATAAAAAACTACAGTTGCGGATCGTATATGATCTGAAAATTTCTCTGATTGTGTTTAGCAATATCTTTACACTGCAGTTTGCTATCAATACAATAACCAAGATAAAATTACTGACTTTAGTTAGTTTCTAGAATAGTCAAAAATTCAAATAATAGCGAAAAGTTTTAAAACCCGTAAATGTAAAAATTATAGACTCTAAAGTGAGTCAAAAAAAAAAAAAACAAGTAAAAAAAGCCAAGAGATAGAAGTGTAATAAGAATGCAATTTCCTGCAATATAATTGTGAATTATTGATGTTACCATGTCATATAACAGCATTTTAAATGGTAGAGTATGACAATCTTAAGTATACACAAGTGTATATATAGATAGGTACATGCAGATAGATAGGTACATTCGTACATACATACATATGTACTTATTTAAAGTTATATTGTAAATACCTACACTTATGGCTGCACACATTTTAATGTTTTTCGGATAAAAAAATATTAAAACAGCAAAAGAAAAAAAAGAACATCTTTAAACGGGAATGAGGAAATATTATTGTATACAATAGGTTTTTTATTTTGCGAAAGACATAAACTATTAAGGTTGCGGGTTTACTGTCTGAATTTGCAATATGTATGCACAGACAATGACTTAAAAAAAATGTTCAGTGATAACAAGCTGATTTAAAAAAAGAAATTAAAACCATTTTTGAAAAAAATTTCCTATAACTCTTCTTTTATGCAAGATATTCATATCTCTATGTGAAAGTGTACAGAAATGAACTTTTTCGGGTATAATAAAACGCACTCAAAAATAAAATCAACGGAAAATGTAATTTAAAATAATTGAAAATTCAGTTAAAAACCGGTCAACTCATTATTATTCATTTAAATTAAAAGAAAATGTCTTTTATTTTTAAATGTTAAAAAATTATCTGAATAAATTCCGTAACTACATAATTCGTAAAAACTAATGATTACACACTCAGAGAAAACATGACACCAGCCGTGTACAAAGTGACCACATGCGGTGTCGAAAGTGTATCTACCACGTTTGTGCTCAAACTGTAAACGAACGTTGTCAATTCGTCAATGAAATATTGACAACGAAGGGTTGTTGAAATCACAACGAACGTGTACACTTTGACACCGTATTGTTGACGAAGTGACACCATACCGGTGTCGAATTGACACCACACCGTTGTCAAGTTGTCACCATACCGTTGTCGATTTGTAAATGCTTATTCTTTTCCAAATTTACCTTAATAATTAACAGATTGTAATAGATTATAAATTTTAAAAAACTATTTTATTTACAAAACGTGTTTTTTATTACAATTAAAAAATTTAAATTTCCTTATTCATCAGCATTTTTAAGCGCTGTATTTCCTTTGATTTTTCGTTTAACAGTGTCCTCAAATCCTAAATCATATCACACAATAATTGTTTAAGATGTTCTATATAAAATATATTGTAATTTCTCTTACCTTGGATAATACTTAATCGTTTTTGGAGTAATTTGCCGCAGTTTCATCACGCTTTCAACATTGCTCCACCTTGTATTGCACAGCCATTGTGTCACCATCAATTCCGAATTTGTACTTATAAAAATAACAAAAAGTAGTTAACAGTGAACATTACAATTACAACACCATATTAACTTTGTTTTTTCCAGAAAAAGATCTGTCTAAACTCAACTGTCTCTTTAAAAACCGCAAACTCTTAAAGGTTACATTTTAACTGGTCGAAGTTGACGGGTTTTAATTTTTTTTCTCATTTTTCATCGTCACTTTCATTATTGGCTATAAAGTAAAAGCTCTTGCCATCAAAACGTCTCCAGTCGTTTGGAGCCAATCTCCAATTTGTAGATCGCACCATTTTGTTATTTAGAAAAAATGCGTCTGCATAAAACAAATGAATTTATGATAATCAAAAATATTTAATAGAACTCGTAGAGTTTGACAGCATTGCGTTTTGTTGAGCACAAGTTGTCAACGTGCGTTGCTAATTCGAGCACTTTCGTTGACATTCGAGCACGTTGAAGACAGTCCTTGTGATTTCGACCACGTTCGTTAACAAGTTGGCAACGCACGTTGTCAAACAAAACTAACAACATAAAGGTGTCAATGTGACCACAATCGTTGTCGATTTTGCAACGTCGTTTTTCCCTCAGTATACCGTTGTTTAGTTTATTTTAACTGCCAACAAAATTAACTACAAATTCCGTTAAAATAAACGAATTATCCGTTGTTTCTGTTATTTTAACTTTAAAAAATAAAACTGCAAATTACGTAAATATAACGTTTTTTTTTACTTTATTTTCAGTTAGCTGCATTTCTTAAAAATAGATACAGATTTCTTTACCTTAAAGCTATAAATATTCTGTTTTTTTTAGATTTATATAAAGTGTTATAATTTATATACATACATTCATGATTTATATACTACATATATCATAACAAAATCTTGTTAATATACTCGTATATTTATAAAATTGTTTGCAGCTATTGATAAAATATAGAAAATGAATTGATAAAATATAGATACATATGTATGAATGAACATACATACATATATAGTTACTTAACACTTATTTGCTTGCATTAGTTATA
>CATIVE010000601.1:0-27349 GCA_949628195.1 Phasia obesa
GGATCACCCATTTAGGAGATAACCGGGTTTTCGCGCAACAATTTACAAATCAATACTTCATTTCATCTTCTCCGAAAACCCACAAAAACTGACTTTTCCGGAAAACTTATAATCTCAACCTAAACAGGAGTTATACCACTTTAAAGAGGAGATCAATACCAACATTTCACATCAAATATGAATTCAATCGGATCACCCGTTTAGGAGATAACCGGGTTTTCGCGCAACAATTTACAAATCAATAGTTTATTTCAGCTTCTCCGAAAACCCAGAGAAACTGACTTTTCCGGAAAACCTATAATCTCAACCTAAACAGGAGTTATACCACTTTAATGAGGAGATCAATACCAACATGTCACATGAAATATGAAGTCAATCGGATCACCCGTTTAGGAGATAACCGGGTTTTCGCGCAACAATTTACAAATCAATAGTTTATTTCAGCTTCTCCGAAAACTCACAGAAACTGACTTTTCCGGAAAACCTATAATCTCAACCTAAACAGGAGTTATACCACTTTAAAGAGGAGATCAATACCAACATTTCACAACGAAAACGAATTCAATCGGATCACCCGTTTAGGAGATAACCGGGTTTTCGCGAAACAATTTACAAATCAATAGTTTATTTCAGCTTCTCCGAAAACCCACAGAAACTGAATTTTCCGGAATACCTATAATCTCAACCTAAACAGGAGTTATACCACTTTAAAGAGGAGATCAATACCAACATTTCACAACAAATATGAAGACAATCGGATCACCCGTTTAGGAGTTAACCGGGTTTTCGCGCAACAATTTACAAATCAATAGTTCACTCAGCATCTCCGAAAACCCACAGAAACTGACTTTTCCGCAAAACCTATAATCTCAACCTAAACAGGAGTTATACCACTTTAAAGAGGAGATCAATACTAACATTTCACAACGAAAACGAATTCAATCGGATCACCCGTTTAGGAGATAACCGGGTTTTCGCGAAACAATTTACAAATCAATAGTTCCTTTCAGCTTCTCCGAAAACCCACAGAAACTGACTTTTCCGGAAAACCTATAATCTCAACCTAAACAGGAGTTATACCACTTTAAAGAGGAGATCAATACCAACATTTCACAACGAAAACGAAGACAATCGGATCACCCGTTTAGGAGTTAACCGGGTTTTCGCGCAACAATTTACAAATCAATAGTTCACTCAGCATCTCCGAAAACCCACAGAAACTGACTTTTCCGCAAAACCTATAATCTCAACCTAAACAGGAGTTATACCACTTTAAAGAGGAGATCAATACCAACATTTCACATCAAATATGAAGTCAATCGGATCACCCGTTTAGGAGATAACCGGGTTTTCGCGCAACAATTTACAAATCAATAGTTTATTTCAGCTTCTCCGAAAACCCAGAGCTACTGACTTTTTCGGAAAACCTATAATCTCAACCTAAACAGGAGTTACACCACTTTAAAGAGCAGATCAATACCAACATTTCACATCAAATATGAAGTCAATCGGATCACCCGTTTAGGAGATAACCGGGTTTTCGCGCAACAATTTACAAATCAATAGTTTATTTCAGCTTCTCCGAAAACCCAGAGAAACTGACTTTTTCGGAAAACCTATAATCTCAACCTAAACAGGAGTTATACCACTTTAAAGAGGAGATCAATACCAACATTTCACATCAAATATGAAGTCAATCGGATCACCCGTTTAGGAGATAACCGGGTTTTCGCGCAACAATTTACAAATCAATAGTTCATTTCATCTTCTCCGAAAACCAACAGAAACTGACTTTTTCGGAAAACTTATAATCTCAACCTAAACAGGAGTTATACCACTTTAAAGAGGAGATCAATACCAACATTTCACAACAAATATGAAGTCAATCGGAATACCCGTTTAGGAGATAACCGGGTTTTCGCGCAACAATTTACAAATCAATAGTTTATTTCAGCTTCTCCGAAAACCCACAGAAACTGACTTTTCCGGAAAACCTATAATCTCAACCTAAACAGGAGTTATACCACTTTAAAGAGGAGATCAATACCAACATTTCACATCAAATATGAAGTCAATCGGATCACCCGTTTAGGAGATAACCGGGTTTTCGCGCAACAATTTACAAATCAATAGTTTATTTCAGCTTCTCCGAAAACCCAGAGAAACTGACTTTTCCGGAAAACCTATAATCTCAACCTAAACAAGAGTTATACCACTTTAAAGAGGAGATCAATACTAACATTTTACAATGAAAACGAAGTCAATCGGATCACTCGTTTAGGAGGTAACCGGGTTTTCGCGAAACAATTTACAAATCAATAGTTTATTTCAGCTTCTCCGACAACCCACAGAAACTGAATTTTCCGGAAAACCTATAATCTCAACCTAAACAGGAGTTATACCACTTTAAAGAGGAGATCAATACCAACATTTCACAACAAATATGAAGTCAATCGGATCACCCGTTGAGGAGGCAAACGGCTATTCGCGCAACAATTTACAAATCAATAGTTCATTTCAGCTTCTCCGAAAACCCACAGAAACTGACTTTTCCGGAAAACCTATAATCTCAACCTTAACAGGAGTTATACCATTTTAAAATGGAGATTAATACCAACATTTTACAACAAATATGAAGTCAATCGGATCACCCGTTTAGGAGATAACCGGGTTTTCGCGCAACAATTTACAAATCAATACTTCATTTCATCTTCTCCGAAAACCCACAAAAACTGACTTTTCCGGAAAACTTATAATCTCAACCTAAACAGGAGTTATACCACTTTAAAGAGGAGATCAATACCAACATTTCACATCAAATATGAATTCAATCGGATCACCCGTTTAGGAGATAACCGGGTTTTCGCGCAACAATTTACAAATCAATAGTTTATTTCAGCTTCTCCGAAAACCCAGAGAAACTGACTTTTCCGGAAAACCTATAATCTCAACCTAAACACTTTATACCACTTTAATGAGGAGATCAATACCAACATGTCACATGAAATATGAAGTCAATCGGATCACCCGTTTAGGAGATAACCGGGTTTTCGCGCAACAATTTACAAATCAATAGTTTATTTCAGCTTCTCCGAAAACTCACAGAAACTGACTTTTCCGGAAAACCTATAATCTCAACCTAAACAGGAGTTATACCACTTTAAAGAGGAGATCAATACTAACATTTCACAACGAAAACGAAGACAATCGGATCACCCGTTTAGGAGTTAATCGGGTTTTCGCGCAACAATTTACAAATCAATAGTTCACTCAGCATCTCCGAAAACCCACAGAAACTGACTTTTCCGCAAAACCTATAATCTCAACCTAAACAGGAGTTATACCACTTTAAAGAGGAGATCAATACTAACATTTCACAACGAAAACGAATTCAATCGGATCACCCGTTTAGGAGATAACCGGGTTTTCGCGAAACAATTTACAAATCAATAGTTTATTTCAGCTTCTCCGAAAACCCACAGAAACTGAATTTTCCGGAAAACCTATAATCTCAACCTAAACAGGAGTTATACCACTTTAAAGAGGAGATCAATACTAACATTTCACAACAAATATGAAGTCAATCGGATCACCCGTTGAGGAGATAAACGGGTATTCGCGCAACAATTTACAAATCAATAGTTCACTCAGCATCTCCGAAAACCCACAGAAACTGACTTTTCCGCAAAACCTATAATCTCAACCTAAACAGGAGTTATACCACTTTAAAGAGGAGATCAATACTAACATTTCACAACGAAAACGAAGTCAATCGGATCACCCTTTTAGGAGATAACCGGGTTTTCGCGAAACAATTTACAAGTCAATAGTTTATTTCAGCTTCTCCGAAAACCCACAGAAACTGAATTTTCCGGAATACCTATAATCTCAACCTAAACAGGAGTTATACCACTTTAAAGAGGAGATCAATACCAACATTTCACAACAAATATGAAGTCAATCGGATCACCCGTTGAGGAGATAAACGGGTATTCGCGCAACAATTTACAAATCAATAGTTCATTTCAGCTTCTCCGAAAACCCAGAGAAACTGACTTTTCCGGAAAACCTATAATCTCAACCTAAACAGGAGTTATACCACTTTAAAGAAGAGATCAATACCAACATTTCACAACGAAAACGAATTCAATCGGATCACGCGTTTAGGAGATAACCGGGTTTTCGCGAAACAATTTACAAATCAATAGTTCCTTTCAGCTTCTCCGAAAACCCACAGAAACTGACTTTTCCGGAAAACCTATAATCTCAACCTAAACAGGAGTTATACCACTTTAAAGAGGAGATCAATACCAACATTTCACAACGAAAACGAAGACAATCGGATCACCCGTTTAGGAGTTAACCGGGTTTTCGCGTAACAATTTACAAATCAATAGTTCACTCAGCATCTCCGAAAACCCACAGAAACTGACTTTTCCGCAAAACCTATAATCTCAACCTAAACAGGAGTTATACCACTTTAAAGAGGAGATCAATACTAACATTTCACAACGAAAACGAATTCAATCGGATCACCCGTTTAGGAGATAACCGGGTTTTCGCGAAACAATTTACAAATCAATAGTTCCTTTCAGCTTCTCCGAAAACCCACAGAAACTGACTTTTCCGGAAAACCTATAATCTCAACCTAAACAGGAGTTATACCACTTTAAAGAGGAGATCAATACCAACATTTCACAACGAAAATGAAGACAATCGGATCACCCGTTTAGGAGTTAACCGGGTTTTCGCGCAACAATTTACAAATCAATAGTTCACTCAGCATCTCCGAAAACCAACAGAAACTGACTTTTCCGCAAATCCTATAATCTCAACCTAAACAGGAGTTATACCACTTTAAAGAGGAGATCAATACCAACATTTCACATCAAATATGAAGTCAATCGGATCACCCGTTTAGGAGATAACCAGGTTTTCGCGCAACAATTTACAAATCAATAGTTTATTTCAGCTTCTCCGAAAACCCAGAGCAACTGACTTTTTCGGAAAACCTATAATCTCAACCTAAACAGGAGTTATACCACTTTAAAGAGGAGATCAATACCAACATTTCACATCAAATATGAAGTCAATCGGATCACCTGTTTAGGAGATAACCGGGTTTTCGCGCAACAATTTACAAATCAATAGTTTATTTCAGCTTCTCCGAAAACCCAGAGAAACTGACTTTTTCGGAAAACCTATAATCTCAACCTAAACAGGAGTTATACCACTTTAAAGAGGAGATCAATACCAACATTTCACATCAAATATGAAGTCAATCGGATCACCCGTTTAGGAGATAACCAGGTTTTCGCGCAACAATTTACAAATCAATAGTTTATTTCAGCTTCTCCGAAAACCCAGAGCAACTGACTTTTTCGGAAAACCTATAATCTCAACCTAAACAGGAGTTATACCACTTTAATGAGGAGATCAATACCAACATGTCACATGAAATATGAAGTCAATCGGATCACCCGTTTAGGAGATAACCGGGTTTTCGCGCAACAATTTACAAATCAATAGTTTATTTCAGCTTCTCCGAAAACTCACAGAAACTGACTTTTCCGGAAAACCTATAATCTCAACCTAAACAGGAGTTATACCACTTTAAAGAGGAGATCAATACTAACATTTCACAACGAAAACGAAGACAATCGGATCACCCGTTTAGGAGTTAATCGGGTTTTCGCGCAACAATTTACAAATCAATAGTTCACTCAGCATCTCCGAAAACCCACAGAAACTGACTTTTCCGCAAAACCTATAATCTCAACCTAAACAGGAGTTATACCACTTTAAAGAGGAGATCAATACTAACATTTCACAACGAAAACGAATTCAATCGGATCACCCGTTTAGGAGATAACCGGGTTTTCGCGAAACAATTTACAAATCAATAGTTTATTTCAGCTTCTCCGAAAACCCACAGAAACTGAATTTTCCGGAAAACCTATAATCTCAACCTAAACAGGAGTTATACCACTTTAAAGAGGAGATCAATACTAACATTTCACAACAAATATGAAGTCAATCGGATCACCCGTTGAGGAGATAAACGGGTATTCGCGCAACAATTTACAAATCAATAGTTCACTCAGCATCTCCGAAAACCCACAGAAACTGACTTTTCCGCAAAACCTATAATCTCAACCTAAACAGGAGTTATACCACTTTAAAGAGGAGATCAATACTAACATTTCACAACGAAAACGAAGTCAATCGGATCACCCGTTTAGGAGATAACCGGGTTTTCGCGAAACAATTTACAAGTCAATAGTTTATTTCAGCTTCTCCGAAAACCCACAGAAACTGAATTTTCCGGAATACCTATAATCTCAACCTAAACAGGAGTTATACCACTTTAAAGAGGAGATCAATACCAACATTTCACAACAAATATGAAGTCAATCGGATCACCCGTTGAGGAGATAAACGGGTATTCGCGCAACAATTTACAAATCAATAGTTCATTTCAGCTTCTCCGAAAACCCAGAGAAACTGACTTTTCCGGAAAACCTATAATCTCAACCTAAACAGGAGTTATACCACTTTAAAGAAGAGATCAATACCAACATTTCACAACAAAACGAATTCAATCGGATCACGCGTTTAGGAGATAACCGGGTTTTCGCGAAACAATTTACAAATCAATAGTTCCTTTCAGCTTCTCCGAAAACCCACAGAAACTGACTTTTCCGGAAAACCTATAATCTCAACCTAAACAGGAGTTATACCACTTTAAAGAGGAGATCAATACCAACATTTCGCAACGAAAACGAAGACAATCGGATCACCCGTTTAGGAGTTAACCGGGTTTTCGCGTAACAATTTACAAATCAATAGTTCACTCAGCATCTCCGAAAACCCACAGAAAAAGACTTTTCCGCAAAACCTATAATCTCAACCTAAACAGGAGTTATACCACTTTAAAGAGGAGATCAATACTAACATTTCACAACGAAAACGAATTCAATCGGATCACCCGTTTAGGAGATAACCGGGTTTTCGCGAAACAATTTACAAATCAATAGTTCCTTTCAGCTTCTCCGAAAACCCACAGAAACTGACTTTTCCGGAAAACCTATAATCTCAACCTAAACAGGAGTTATACCACTTTAAAGAGGAGATCAATACCAACATTTCACAACGAAAATGAAGACAATCGGATCACCCGTTTAGGAGTTAACCGGGTTTTCGCGCAACAATTTACAAATCAATAGTTCACTCAGCATCTCCGAAAACCAACAGAAACTGACTTTTCCGCAAAACCTATAATCTCAACCTAAACAGGAGTTATACCACTTTAAAGAGGAGATCAATACCAACATTTCACATCAAATATGAAGTCAATCGGATCACCCGTTTAGGAGATAACCAGGTTTTCGCGCAACAATTTACAAATCAATAGTTTATTTCAGCTTCTCCGAAAACCCAGAGCAACTGACTTTTTCGGAAAACCTATAATCTCAACCTAAACAGGAGTTATACCACTTTAAAGAGGAGATCAATACCAACATTTCACATCAAATATGAAGTCAATCGGATCACCCGTTTAGGAGATAACCGGGTTTTCGCGCAACAATTTACAAATCAATAGTTTATTTCAGCTTCTCCGAAAACCCAGAGAAACTGACTTTTTCGGAAAACCTATAATCTCAACCTAAACAGGAGTTATACCACTTTAAAGAGGAGATCAATACCAACATTTCACATCAAATATGAAGTCAATCGGATCACCCGTTTAGGAGATAACCGGGTTTTCGCGCAGCAATTTACAAATCAATAATTCATTTCATCTTCTCCGAAAACCAACAGAAACTGACTTTTTCGGAAAACTTATAATCTCAACCTAAACAGGAGTTATACCACATTAAAGAGGAGATCAATACCAACATTTCACAACAAATATGAAGTCAATCGGAATACCCGTTTAGGAGATAACCGGGTTTTCGCGCAACAATTTACAAATCAATAGTTTATTTCAGCTTCTCCGAAAACCCACAGAAACTGACTTTTCCGGAAAACCTATAATCTCAACCTAAACAGGAGTTATACCACTTTAAAGAGGAGATCAATACCAACATTTCACATCAAATATGAAGTCAATCGGATCACCCGTTTAGGAGATAACCGGGTTTTCGCGCAACAATTTACAAATCAATAGTTTATTTCAGCTTCTCCGAAAACCCAGAGAAACTGACTTTTCCGGAAAACCTGTAATCTCAACCTAAACCAGAGTTATACCACTTTAAAGAGGAGATCAATACTAACATTTCACAATGAAAACGAAGTCAATCGGATCACCCGTTTAGGAGGTAACCGGGTTTTCGCGAAACAATTTACAAATCAATAGTTTATTTCAGCTTCTCCGACAACCCACAGAAACTGAATTTTCCGGAAAACCTATAATCTCAACCTAAACAGGAGTTATACCACTTTAAAGAGGAGATCAATACCAACATTTCACAACAAATATGAAGTCAATCGGATCACCCGTTGAGGAGGCAAACGGCTATTCGCGCAACAATTTACAAATCAATAGTTCATTTCAGCTTCTCCGAAAACCCACAGAAACTGACTTTTCCGGAAAACCTATAATCTCAACCTTAACAGGAGTTATACCATTTTAAAAGGGAGATTAATACCAACATTTCACAACAAATATGAAGTCAATTGGATCACCCGTTTAGGAGATAACCGGGTTTTCGCGCAACAATTTACAAATCAATAGTTCATTTCATCTTCTCCGAAAACCCACAGAAACTGAATTTTCCGGAAAACCTATAATCTCAACCTAAACAGGAGTTATACCACTTTAAAGAGGAGATCAATACCAACATTTCACAACAAATATGAAGTCAATCGGATCACCCGTTGAGGAGATAAACGGGTATTCGCGCAACAATTTACAAATCAATAGTTCACTCAGCATCTCCGAAAACCCACAGAAACTGACTTTTCCGCAAAACCTATAATCTCAACCTAAACAGGAGTTATACCACTTTAAAGAGGAGATCAATACTAACATTTCACAACGAAAACGAAGTCAATCGGATCACCCGTTTAGGAGATAACCGGGTTTTCGCGAAACAATTTACAAGTCAATAGTTTATTTCAGCTTCTCCGAAAACCCACAGAAACTGAATTTTCCGGAATACCTATAATCTCAACCTAAACAGGAGTTATACCACTTGAAAGAGGAGATCAATACCAACATTTCACAACAAATATGAAGTCAATCGGATCACCCGTTGAGGAGATAAACGGGTATTCGCGCAACAATTTACAAATCAATAGTTCATTTCAGCTTCTCCGAAAACCCACAGAAACTGACTTTTCCGGAAAACCTATAATCTCAACCTAAACAGGAGTTATACCACTTTAAAGAGGAGATCAATACCAACATTTCACATCAAATATGAAGTCAATCGGATCACCCGTTTAGGAGATAACCGGGTTTTCGCGCAACAATTTACAAATCAATAGTTTATTTCAGCTTCTCCGAAAACCCAGAGAAACTGACTTTTTCGGAAAACCTATAATCTCAACCTAAACAGGAGTTATACCACTTTAAAGAGGAGATCAATACCAACATTTCACATCAAATATGAAGTCAATCGGATCACCCGTTTAGGAGATAACCGGGTTTTCGCGCAACAATTTACAAATCAATAGTTTATTTCAGCTTCTCCGAAAACCCAGAGAAACTGACTTTTTCGGAAAACCTATAATCTCAACCTAAACAGGAGTTATACCACTTTAAAGAGGAGATCAATACCAACATTTCACATCAAATATGAAGTCAATCGGATCACCCGTTTAGGAGATAACCGGGTTTTCGCGCAACAATTTACAAATCAATAGTTTATTTCAGCTTCTCCGAAAACCCAGAGAAACTGACTTTTTCGGAAAACCTATAATCTCAACCTAAACAGGAGTTATACCACTTTAAAGAGGAGATCAATACCAACATTTCACATCAAATATGAAGTCAATCGGATCACCCGTTTAGGAGATAACCGGGTTTTCGCGCAACAATTTACAAATCAATAGTTCATTTCAGCTTCTCCGAAAACCCACAGAAACTGAATTTTCCGGAATACCTATAATCTCAACCTAAACAGGAGTTATACCACTTGAAAGAGGAGATCAATACCAACATTTCACATCAAATATGAAGTCAATCGGATCACCCGTTTAGGAGATAACCAGGTTTTCGCGCAACAATTTACAAATCAATAGTTTATTTCAGCTTCTCCGAAAACCCAGAGCAACTGACTTTTTCGGAAAACCTATAATCTCAACCTAAACAGGAGTTATACCACTTTAAAGAGGAGATCAATACCAACATTTCACATCAAATATGAAGTCAATCGGATCACCCGTTTAGGAGATAACCGGGTTTTCGCGCAACAATTTACAAATCAATAGTTTATTTCAGCTTCTCCGAAAACCCAGAGAAACTGACTTTTTCGGAAAACCTATAATCTCAACCTAAACAGGAGTTATACCACTTTAAACCTAAACAGGAGTTATACCACATTAAAGAGGAGATCAATACCAACATTTCACAACAAATATGAAGTCAATCGGAATACCCGTTTAGGAGATAACCGGGTTTTCGCGCAACAATTTACAAATCAATAGTTTATTTCAGCTTCTCCGAAAACCCACAGAAACTGACTTTTCCGGAAAACCTATAATCTCAACCTAAACAGGAGTTATACCACTTTAAAGAGGAGATCAATACCAACATTTCACATCAAATATGAAGTCAATCGGATCACCCGTTTAGGAGATAACCGGGTTTTCGCGCAACAATTTACAAATCAATAGTTTATTTCAGCTTCTCCGAAAACCCAGAGAAACTGACTTTTCCGGAAAACCTGTAATCTCAACCTAAACCAGAGTTATACCACTTTAAAGAGGAGATCAATACTAACATTTCACAATGAAAACGAAGTCAATCGGATCACCCGTTTAGGAGGTAACCGGGTTTTCGCGAAACAATTTACAAATCAATAGTTTATTTCAGCTTCTCCGACAACCCACAGAAACTGAATTTTCCGGAAAACCTATAATCTCAACCTAAACAGGAGTTATACCACTTTAAAGAGGAGATCAATACCAACATTTCACAACAAATATGAAGTCAATCGGATCACCCGTTGAGGAGGCAAACGGCTATTCGCGCAACAATTTACAAATCAATAGTTCATTTCAGCTTCTCCGAAAACCCACAGAAACTGACTTTTCCGGAAAACCTATAATCTCAACCTTAACAGGAGTTATACCATTTTAAAAGGGAGTTTAATACCAACATTTCACAACAAATATGAAGTCAATTGGATCACCCGTTTAGGAGATAACCGGGTTTTCGCGCAACAATTTACAAATCAATAGTTCATTTCATCTTCTCCGAAAACCCACAAAAACTGACTTTTCCGGAAAACTTATAATCTCAACTAAACAGGAGTTATACCACTTTAAAGAGGAGATCAATACCAACATTTTACATCAAATATGAATTCAATCGGATCACCCGTTTAGGAGATAACCGGGTTTTCGCGCAACAATTTACAAATCAATAGTTTATTTCAGCTTCTCCAAAAACCCAGAGAAACTGACTTTTCCGGAAAACCTATAATCTCAACCTAAACAGGAGTTATACCACTTTAATGAGGAGATCAATACCAACATGTCACATGAAATATGAAGTCAATCGGATCACCCGTTTAGGAGATAACCGGGTTTTCACGCAACAATTTACAAATCAATAGTTTATTTCAGCTTCTCCGAAAACTCAGAGAAACTGACTTTTCCGGAAAACCTATAATCTCAACCTAAACAGGAGTTATACCACTTTAAAGAGGAGATCAATACCAACATTTCACAACGAAAACGAAGACAATCGGATCACCCGTTTAGGAGTTAATCGGGTTTTCGCGCAACAATTTACAAATCAATAGTTCACTCAGCATCTCCGAAAACCCACAGAAACTGACTTTTCCGCAAAACCTATAATCTCAACCTAAACAGGAGTTATACCACTTTAAAGAGGAGATCAATACTAACATTTCACAACGAAAACGAATTCAATCGGATCACCCGTTTAGGAGATAACCGGGTTTTCGCGAAACAATTTACAAATCAATAGTTTATTTCAGCTTCTCCGAAAACCCACAGAAACTGAATTTTCCGGAAAACCTATAATCTCAACCTAAACAGGAGTTATACCACTTTAAAGAGGAGATCAATACCAACATTTCACAACAAATATGAAGTCAATCGGATCACCCGTTGAGGAGATAAACGGGTATTCGCGCAACAATTTACAAATCAATAGTTCACTCAGCATCTCCGAAAACCCACAGAAACTGACTTTTCCGCAAAACCTATAATCTCAACCTAAACAGGAGTTATACCACTTTAAAGAGGAGATCAATACTAACATTTCACAACGAAAACGAAGTCAATCGGATCACCCGTTTAGGAGATAACCGGGTTTTCGCGAAACAATTTACAAGTCAATAGTTTATTTCAGCTTCTCCGAAAACCCACAGAAACTGAATTTTCCGGAATACCTATAATCTCAACCTAAACAGGAGTTATACCACTTGAAAGAGGAGATCAATACCAACATTTCACAACAAATATGAAGTCAATCGGATCACCCGTTGAGGAGATAAACGGGTATTCCCGCAACAATTTACAAATCAATAGTTTATTTCAGCTTCTCCAAAAACCCAGAGAAACTGACTTTTCCGGAAAACCTATAATCTCAACCTAAACAGGAGTTATACCACTTTAATGAGGAGATCAATACCAACATGTCACATGAAATATGAAGTCAATCGGATCACCCGTTTAGGAGATAACCGGGTTTTCACGCAACAATTTACAAATCAATAGTTTATTTCAGCTTCTCCGAAAACTCAGAGAAACTGACTTTTCCGGAAAACCTATAATCTCAACCTAAACAGGAGTTATACCACTTTAAAGAGGAGATCAATACCAACATTTCACATCAAATATGAAGTCAATCGGATCACCCGTTTAGGAGATAACCGGGTTTTCGCGCAACAATTTACAAATCAATAGTTCATTTCAGCTTCTCCGAAAACCCACAGAAACTGAATTTTCCGGAATACCTATAATCTCAACCTAAACAGGAGTAATACCACTTGAAAGAGGAGATCAATACCAACATTTCACATCAAATATGAAGTCAATCGGATCACCCGTTTAGGAGATAACCAGGTTTTCGCGCAACAATTTACAAATCAATAGTTTATTTCAGCTTCTCCGAAAACCCAGAGCAACTGACTTTTTCGGAAAACCTATAATCTCAACCTAAACAGGAGTTATACCACTTTAAAGAGGAGATCAATACCAACATTTCACATCAAATATGAAGTCAATCGGATCACCCGTTTAGGAGATAACCGGGTTTTCGCGCAACAATTTACAAATCAATAGTTTATTTCAGCTTCTCCGAAAACCCAGAGAAACTGACTTTTTCGGAAAACCTATAATCTCAACCTAAACAGGAGTTATACCACTTTAAAGAGGAGATCAATACCAACATTTCACATCAAATATGAAGTCAATCGGATCACCCGTTTAGGAGATAACCGGGTTTTCGCGCAGCAATTTACAAATCAATAATTCATTTCATCTTCTCCGAAAACCAACAGAAACTGACTTTTTCGGAAAACTTATAATCTCAACCTAAACAGGAGTTATACCACATTAAAGAGGAGATCAATACCAACATTTCACAACAAATATGAAGTCAATCGGAATACCCGTTTAGGAGATAACCGGGTTTTCGCGCAACAATTTACAAATCAATAGTTTATTTCAGCTTCTCCGAAAACCCACAGAAACTGACTTTTCCGGAAAACCTATAATCTCAACCTAAACAGGAGTTATACCACTTTAAAGAGGAGATCAATACCAACATTTCACATCAAATATGAAGTCAATCGGATCACCCGTTTAGGAGATAACCGGGTTTTCGCGCAACAATTTACAAATCAATAGTTTATTTCAGCTTCTCCGAAAACCCAGAGAAACTGACTTTTCCGGAAAACCTGTAATCTCAACCTAAACCAGAGTTATACCACTTTAAAGAGGAGATCAATACTAACATTTCACAATGAAAACGAAGTCAATCGGATCACCCGTTTAGGAGGTAACCGGGTTTTCGCGAAACAATTTACAAATCAATAGTTTATTTCAGCTTCTCCGACAACCCACAGAAACTGAATTTTCCGGAAAACCTATAATCTCAACCTAAACAGGAGTTATACCACTTTAAAGAGGAGATCAATACCAACATTTCACAACAAATATGAAGTCAATCGGATCACCCGTTGAGGAGGCAAACGGCTATTCGCGCAACAATTTACAAATCAATAGTTCATTTCAGCTTCTCCGAAAACCCACAGAAACTGACTTTTCCGGAAAACCTATAATCTCAACCTTAACAGGAGTTATACCATTTTAAAAGGGAGATTAATACCAACATTTCACAACAAATATGAAGTCAATTGGATCACCCGTTTAGGAGATAACCGGGTTTTCGCGCAACAATTTACAAATCAATAGTTCATTTCATCTTCTCCGAAAACCCACAAAAACTGACTTTTCCGGAAAACTTATAATCTCAACCTAAACAGGAGTTATACCACTTTAAAGAGGAGATCAATACCAACATTTTACATCAAATATGAATTCAATCGGATCACCCGTTTAGGAGATAACCGGGTTTTCGCGCAACAATTTACAAATCAATAGTTTATTTCAGCTTCTCCAAAAACCCAGAGAAACTGACTTTTCCGGAAAACCTATAATCTCAACCTAAACAGGAGTTATACCACTTTAATGAGGAGATCAATACCAACATGTCACATGAAATATGAAGTCAATCGGATCACCCGTTTAGGAGATAACCGGGTTTTCACGCAACAATTTACAAATCAATAGTTTATTTCAGCTTCTCCGAAAACTCAGAGAAACTGACTTTTCCGGAAAACCTATAATCTCAACCTAAACAGGAGTTATACCACTTTAAAGAGGAGATCAATACCAACATTTCACAACGAAAACGAAGACAATCGGATCACCCGTTTAGGAGTTAATCGGGTTTTCGCGCAACAATTTACAAATCAATAGTTCACTCAGCATCTCCGAAAACCCACAGAAACTGACTTTTCCGCAAAACCTATAATCTCAACCTAAACAGGAGTTATACCACTTTAAAGAGGAGATCAATACTAACATTTCACAACGAAAACGAATTCAATCGGATCACCCGTTTAGGAGATAACCGGGTTTTCGCGAAACAATTTACAAATCAATAGTTTATTTCAGCTTCTCCGAAAACCCACAGAAACTGAATTTTCCGGAAAACCTATAATCTCAACCTAAACAGGAGTTATACCACTTTAAAGAGGAGATCAATACCAACATTTCACAACAAATATGAAGTCAATCGGATCACCCGTTGAGGAGATAAACGGGTATTCGCGCAACAATTTACAAATCAATAGTTCACTCAGCATCTCCGAAAACCCACAGAAACTGACTTTTCCGCAAAACCTATAATCTCAACCTAAACAGGAGTTATACCACTTTAAAGAGGAGATCAATACTAACATTTCACAACGAAAACGAAGTCAATCGGATCACCCGTTTAGGAGATAACCGGGTTTTCGCGAAACAATTTACAAGTCAATAGTTTATTTCAGCTTCTCCGAAAACCCACAGAAACTGAATTTTCCGGAATACCTATAATCTCAACCTAAACAGGAGTTATACCACTTGAAAGAGGAGATCAATACCAACATTTCACAACAAATATGAAGTCAATCGGATCACCCGTTGAGGAGATAAACGGGTATTCCCGCAACAATTTACAAATCAATAGTTCATTTCAGCTTCTCCGAAAACCCACAGAAACTGACTTTTCCGGAAAACCTATAATCTCAACCTAAACAGGAGTTATACCACTTTAAAGAGGAGATCAATACCAACATTTCACAACGAAAACGAAGACAATCGGATCACCCGTTTAGGAGTTAACCGGGTTTTCGAGCAACAATTTACAAATCAATAGTTCACTCAGCATCTCCGAAAACCCACAGAAACTGACTTTTCCGCAAAACCTATAATCTCAACCTAAACAGGAGTTATACCACTTTAAAGAGGAGATCAATACTAACATTTCACAACGAAAACGAATTCAATCGGATCACCCGTTTAGGAGATAACCGGGTTTTCGCGAAACAATTTACAAATCAATAGTTCCTTTCAGCTTCTCCGAAAACCCACAGAAACTGACTTTTCCGGAAAACCTATAATCTCAACCTAAACAGGAGTTATACCACTTTAAAGAGGAGATCAATACCAACATTTCACAACGAAAACGAAGACAATCGGATCACCCGTTTAGGAGTTAACCGGGTTTTTGCGCAACAATTTACAAATCAATAGTTCACTCAGCATCTCCGAAAACCCACAGAAACTGACTTTTCCGCAAAACCTATAATCTCAACCTAAACAGGAGTTATACCACTTTAAAGAGGAGATCAATACCAACATTTCACATCAAATATGAAGTCAATCGGATCACCCGTTTAGGAGATAACCGGGTTTTCGCGCAACAATTTACAAATCAATAGTTTATTTCAGCTTCCTCGAAAACCCAGAGCAACTGACTTTTTCGGAAAACCTATAATCTCAACCTAAACAGGAGTTATACCATTTTAAAGAGGAGATCAATACCAACATTTCACATCAAATATGAAGTCAATCGGATCACCCGTTTAGGAGGTAACCGGGTTTTCGCGCAACAATTTACAAATCAATAGTTTATTTCAGCTTCTCCGAAAACCCAGAGAAACTGACTTTTTCGGAAAACCTATAATCTCAACCTAAACAGGAGTTATACCACTTTAAAGAGGAGATCAATACCAACATTTCGTATCAAATATGAAGTCAATCGGATCACCCGTTTAGGAGATAACCGGGTTTTCGCGCAACAATTTACAAATCAATAGTTCATTTCATCTTCTCCGAAAACCAACAGAAACTGACTTTTTCGGAAAACTTATAATCTCAACCTAAACAGGAGTTATACCACTTTAAAGAGGAGATCAATACCAACATTTCACAACAAATATGAAGTCAATCGGAATACCCGTTTAGGAGATAACCGGGTTTTCGCGCAACAATTTACAAATCAATAGTTTATTTCAGCTTCTCCGAAAACCCACAGAAACTGACTTTTCCGGAAAACCTATAATCTCAACCTAAACAGGAGTTATACCACTTTAAAGAGGAGATCAATACCAACATTTCACATCAAATATGAAGTCAATCGGATCACCCGTTTAGGAGATAACCGGGTTTTCGCGCAACAATTTACAAATCAATAGTTTATTTCAGCTTCTCCGAAAACCCAGAGAAACTGACTTTTCCGGAAAACCTATAATCTCAACCTAAACGAGAGTTATACCACTTTAAAGAGGAGATCAATACTAACATTTCACAGTGAAAACGAAGTCAATCGGATCACCCGTTTAGGAGGTAACCGGGTTTTCGCGAAACAATTTACAAATCAATAGTTTATTTCAGCTTCTCCGACAACCCAGAGAAACTGAATTTTCCGGAAAACCTATAACCTCAACCTAAACAGGAGTTATACCACTTTAAAGAGGAGATCAATACCAACATTTCACAACAAATATGAAGTCAATCGGATCACCCGTTGAGAAGGCAAACGGCTATTCGCGCAACAATTTACAAATCAATAGTTCATTTCAGCTTCTCCGAAAACCCACAGAAACTGACTTTTCCGGAAAACCTATAATCTCAGCCTTAACAGGAGTTATACCATTTTAAAAGGGAGATTAATACCAACATTTCACAACAAATATGAAGTCAATCGGATCACCCGTTTAGGAGATAACCGGGTTTTCGCGCAACAATTTACAAATCAATAGTTCATTTCATCTTCTCCGAAAACCCACAAAAACTGACTTTTCCGGAAAACTTATAATCTCAACCTAAACAGGAGTTATACCACTTTAAAGAGAAGATCAATACCAACATTTCACATCAAATATGAATTCAATCGGATCACCCGTTTAGGAGATAACCGGGTTTTCGCGCAACAATTTACAAATCAATAGTTTATTTCAGCTTCTCCGAAAACCCAGAGAAACTGACTTTTCCGGAAAACCTATAATCTCAACCTATACAGGAGTTATACCACTTTAATGAGGAGATCAATACCAACATGTCACATGAAATATGAAGTCAATCGGATCACCCGTTTAGGAGATAACCGGGTTTTCGCGCAATAATTTACAAATCAATAGTTCACTCAGCATCTCCGAAAACCCACAGAAACTGACTTTTCCGCAAAACCTATAATCTCAACCTAAACAGGAGTTATACCACTTTAAAGAGGAGATCAATACTAACATTTCACAATGAAAACGAATTCAATCGGATCACCCGTTTAGGAGATAACCGGGTTTTCGCGAAACAATTTACAAATCAATAGTTTATTTCAGCTTCTCCGAAAACCCACAGAAACTGAATTTTCCGGAAAACCTATAATCTCAACCTAAACAGGAGTTATACCACTTTAAAGAGGAGATCAATACCAACATTTCACAACAAATATGAAGTCAATCGGATCACCCGTTGAGGAGATGAACGGGTATTCGCGCAACAATTTACAAATCAATAGTTCACTCAGCATCTCCGAAAACCCACAGAAACTGACTTTTCCGCAAAACCTATAATCTCAACCTAAACAGGAGTTATACCACTTTAAAGAGGAGATCAATACCAACATTTCACAACGAAAACGAAGACAATCGGATCACCCGTTTAGGAGTTAACCGGGTTTTCGCGCAACATTTTACAAATCAATAGTTCACTCAGCATCTCCGAAAACCCACAGAAACTGACTTTTCCGCAAAACCTATAATCTAAACAGGAGTTATATCATTTTAAAAGGGAGATCAATGCCAACATGTCACATCAAATATGAAGTCAATCGGATCACCCGTTTAGGAGATAACCGGGTTTTCACGCAACAATTTACAAATCAATAGTTTATTTCAGCTTCTCCGAAAACTCACAGAAACTGACTTTTCCGGAAAACCTATAATCTCAACCTAAACAGGAGTTATACCACTTTAAAGAGGAGATCAATACCAACATTTCACATCAAATGTGAAGTCAATAGGATCACCCGTTTAGGAGATAACCGGGTTTTCGCGTAACAATTTACAAATCAATAGTTTATTTCAGCTTCTCCGAAAACCCAGAGAAACTGACTTTTCCGGAAAACCTATAATCTCAACCTAAACAGGAGTTATACCACTTTAAAGAGGAGATCAATACCAACATGTCACATCAAATATGAAGTCATTAGGATCACCCGTTTAGGAGATAACTGGGTGTTCGCGCAACAATTTACAAATCAATAGTTTATTTCAGCTTCTCCGAAAACTCACAGAAACTGACTTTTCCGGAAAACCTATAATCTCAACCTATACAGGAGTTATACCACTTTAAAGAGGAGATCAATACCAACATTTCACATCAAATATGAAGTCAATAGGATAACCCGTTTAGGAGATAACCGGGTTTTCGCGCAACAATTTACAAATCAATAGTTCCTTTCAGCTTCTCCGAAAACCCACAGAAACTGACTTTTCCGGAAAACCTATAATCTCAACCTAAACAGGAGTTATACCCCTTTAAAGAGGAGATCAATACCAACATTTCACAACAAATATGAAGTCAATCGGATCACCCGTTTAGGAGTTAACCGGGTTTTCGCGCAAAAATTTACAAATCAATAGTTCACTCAGCATCTCCGAAAACCCACAGAAACTGACTTTTACGGAAAACCTATAATCTCAACCTAAACAGGAGTTATACTACTTTAAAGAGGAGATCAATACCAACATTTCACATCAAATATGAAGTCAATCGGATCACCCGTTTAGGAGATAACCGGGTTTTCGCGCAACAATTTACAAATCAATAGTTTATTTCAGCTTCTCCGAAAACTCACAGAAACTGACTTTTCCGGAAAACCTATAATCTCAACCTAAACAGGAGTTATACCACTTTAAAGAGGAGATCAATACCAACATTTCACAACAAATATGAAGTCAATCGGATCACCCGTTGAGGAGATGAACGGGTATTCGAGCAACAATTTACAAATCAATAGTTCACTCAGCATCTCCGAAAACCCACAGAAACTGACTTTTCCGCAAAACCTATAATCTCAACCTAAACAGGAGTTATACCACTTTAAAGAGGAGATCAATACCAACATTTCACAACGAAAACGAAGACAATCGGATCACCCGTTTAGGAGTTAACCGGGTTTTCGCGCAACAATTTACAAATCAATAGTTCACTCAGCATCTCCGAAAACCCACAGAAACTGACTTTTCCGCAAAACCTATAATCTAAACAGGAGTTATATCATTTTAAAAGGAAGATCAATGCCAACATGTCACATCAAATATGAAGTCAATCGGATCACCCGTTTAGGAGATAACCGCGTTTTCGCGCAACAATTTACAAATCAATAGTTCATTTCATCTTCTCCGAAAACCCACAGAAACTGAATTTTCCGGAAAACTTATAATCTCAACCTAAACAGGAGTTGTACCACTTTAAAGAGGAGATCAATACCAACGTTTCACATCAAATATGAAGTCAATCGGATCACCCGTTTAGGAGATAACCGGGTTTTCGCGCAACAATTTACAAATCAATAGTTTATTTCAGCTTCTCCGAAAACCCACAGAAACTGACTTTTCCGGAAAACCTATAATCTCAACCTAAACAGGAGTTATACCACTTTAAAGAGGAGATCAATACCAACATTTCACAATGAAAACGAAGACAATCGGATCACCCGTTTAGGAGTTAACCGGGTTTTCGCGCAACAATTTACAAATCAATAGTTCACTCAACATCTCCGAAAACCCACAGAAACTGACTTTTCCGCAAAACCTATAATCTAAACAGGAGTTATATCATTTTAAAAGGAAGATCAATGCCAACATGTCACATCAAATATGAAGTCAATCGGATCACCCGTTTAGGAGATAACCGGGTTTTCGCGCAACAATTTACAAATCAATAGTTCATTTCATCTTCTCCGAAAACCCACAGAAACTGACTTTTCCGGAAAACTTATAATCTCAACCTAAACAGGAGTTGTACCACTTTAAAGAGGAGATCAATACCAACGTTTCACATCAAATATGAAATCAATCGGAATACCTGTTTAGGAGATAACCGTGTTTTCGCGCAACAATTTACAAATCAATAGTTTATTTCAGCTTCTCCGAAAACCCAGAGAAACTGACTTTTCCGGAAAACCTATAATCTCAACCTAAACAGGAGTTATACCACTTTAAAGAGGAGATCAATACCAACGTTTCACATCAAATATGAAGTCAATCGGATCACCCGTTTAGGAGATAACCGGGTTTTCGCGCAACAATTTACAAATCAATAGTTTATTTCAGCTTCTCCGAAAACTCACAGAAACTGACTTTTCCGGAAAACTTTTTCGGAAAACTTATAATCTCAACCTAAACAGGAGTTATACCACTTTAAAGAGGAGATCAATACCAACATTTCACATCAAATATGAATTCAATCGGATCACCCGTTTAGGAGATAACCGGGTTTTCGCGCAACAATTTACAAATCAATAGTTTATTTCAGCTTCTCCGAAAACCCAGAGAAACTGACTTTTCCGGAAAACCTATAATCTCAACCTATACAGGATTTATACCACTTTAATGAGGAGATCAATACCAACATGTCACATGAAATATGAAGTCAATCGGATCACCCGTTTAGGAGATAACCGGGTTTTCGCGCAACAATTTACAAATCAATAGTTCACTCAGCATCTCCGAAAACCCACAGAAACTGACTTTTCCGCAAAACCTATAATCTCAACCTAAACAGGAGTTATACCACTTTAAAGAGGAGATCAATACTAACATTTCACAATGAAAACGAATTCAATCGGATCACCCGTTTAGGAGATAACCGGGTTTTCGCGCAACAATTTACAAATCAATAGTTTATTTCAGCTTCTCCGAAAACCCACAGAAACTGAATTTTCCGGAAAACCTATAATCTCAACCTAAACAGGAGTTATACCACTTTAAAGAGGAGATCAATACCAACATTTCACAACAAATATGAAGTCAATCGGATCACCCGTTGAGGAGATGAACGGGTATTCGCGCAACAATTTACAAATCAATAGTTTACTCAGCATCTCCGAAAACCCACAGAAACTGACTTTTCCGCAAAACCTATAATCTCAACCTAAACAGGAGTTATACCACTTTAAAGAGGAGATCAATACCAACATTTCACAACGAAAACGAAGACAATCGGATCACCCGTTTAGGAGTTAACCGGGTTTTCGCGCAACAATTTACAAATCAATAGTTCACTCAGCATCTCCGAAAACCCACAGAAACTGACTTTTCCGCAAAACCTATAATCTAAACAGGAGTTATATCATTTTAAAAGGGAGATCAATGCCAACATGTCACATCAAATATGAAGTCAATCGGATCACCCGTTTAGGAGATAACCGGGTTTTCACGCAACAATTTACAAATCAATAGTTTATTTCAGCTTCTCCGAAAACTCACAGAAACTGACTTTTCCGGAAAACCTATAATCTCAACCTAAACAGGAGTTATACCACTTTAAAGAGGAGATCAATACCAACATTTCACATCAAATGTGAAGTCAATAGGATCACCCGTTTAGGAGATAACCGGGTTTTCGCGTAACAATTTACAAATCAATAGTTTATTTCAGCTTCTCCGAAAACCCAGAGAAACTGACTTTTCCGGAAAACCTATAATCTCAACCTAAACAGGAGTTATACCACTTTAAAGAGGAGATCAATACCAACATGTCACATCAAATATGAAGTCATTAGGATCACCCGTTTAGGAGATAACTGGGTGTTCGCGCAACAATTTACAAATCAATAGTTTATTTCAGCTTCTCCGAAAACTCACAGAAACTGACTTTTCCGGAAAACCTATAATCTCAACCTAAACAGGAGTTATACCACTTTAAAGAGGAGATCAATACCAACATTTCACATCAAATATGAAGTCAATAGGATAACCCGTTTATGAGATAACCGGGTTTTCGCGCAACAATTTACAAATCAATAGTTCCTTTCAGCTTCTCCGAAAACCCACAGAAACTGACTTTTCCGGAAAACCTATAATCTCAACCTAAACAGGAGTTATACCCCTTTAAAGAGGAGATTTGCGCACCATTTGCGTAAAGTAAAACCACCTTTCTTCATCATCTCCATGAGTTGTTTTTGTAAATGCATTGCGGTTACTAAGCTGTTTGAGCCGCCCAAGCCATCAATATAAGCTCCAAAATTTCAACAAACCTAGAAAGAAAGACAAGGTCAATCGAATCACGAGCAATGACAACAAACGAACCTGATTTTGTTTACAAAATTAACCACAAAAATTCATTCCATCGTCTGCAGCGGATTATTGGATATGTTCTGCGCTTCATTACCCACACAAGAAGCCAAAAACAGATGCGGCAACCATCAAAATTATTAACTACAACGGAACTCAGCCAAGCACTGGTTCCTATTATTTCACAAATGCAACTTTCCGAATTCAAGGAAGAAATGAAGCAACTGAAGGAACACAAACCGTTACTTGGAACGAGCACCATCAAGAATTTAGCACCCTTTTTGGATGAAAGCGGACTAATTAGGGTTGGCGGCCGGCTCGATGCCTCCTCATTAGCATATGACTCAAAACATCAACTTCTCATTCCGTACAATGATTCCATTTCCAAACTGATATTCCAAATGATTCATGAAGACCACAAACATTGTGGGGCGCTCACGTTGTTAGGAATTGTTCGACAGCGCTTCTGGCCAATAAAAGGAAAAATTATGGCAAGAGCCACAGTCCATCAATGCACTACATGCAGCAGAGCCAAGCCAGAGCTATTTCACCAAATAATGGGAAACCTACCATCAACACGTGTAACACCAGCCCGAGCATTTATTAATGCTGGAGTCGATTACTGCGGGCCAATTACTGTACATTACAAACTCAGGGGAAAACGACCGCACAAGGCCTACATTGCCGTATTTTGCTGCTTTGCCACAAAGGCAGTGCACTTGGAGCTGGTGAGCGATCTCACAACTGATGCATTTATAGGTGCACTCAAACGTTTCGTTTCCCGGCGGGGACATTGCCAAAATTTATATTGCGACAACGCTACAAATTTCGTCGGAGCGAAAAATAAATTGCCCGAACTTTCCACAATAATACATTCACCAGATGCTCAAGAAGCTATTACAAATGCCTGCAACAAAAAGGGTATTCAATTTAACTTCATTCCGCCAAGAGCTCCTCATTTTGGTGGCCTCTGGGAGGCAGCTGTTAAATCAGCAAAATACTACTTGGTAAGGACGATGGGGAACGCATCTTTAACTTATGAAGAACTCGAAACCATAGTTGTGGAAATTGAAGCAATATTGAATTCCAGACCCATTTCACCTATGTCGAATGACTCGAACGACATAGGCGCACTGACTCCTGGACATTTTCTAATTGGCGAACCCCTAATAGCTCAAATTGACGCCCAAGCGAAGCCCGCAAACCTTAATTGGAAACGCGTTGGAAATTAGTTTCCCGTCTTAAGCATGAATTTTGGAAGAGATGGTCTCGAGATTATTTAAATGAACTTCAATGCCGTAACAAATGGCGAGAACAATCTAAAAATCTCAAACCAGGTACAATCGTCACTTTAAAAGAAGACAACGTTCCAGTCATGAAATGGCCATTGGGGCGCGTAATAAAAACGTATAAGGGACCCGACGATGTTGTACGAGTTGCAGACGTACAGACATCATCAGGCATTTTCAAACGGGCAGTTCAGTATCTAGCCCCACTTCCTAAGCTCAGTGACGAACCCGAGAGGACGGGCAACAACCAGATCTAAAATTCAAAGAATCCAAGGCTAATCATGAAGGACTGGCTGAAAAACAATCACCTCAGTCAACATCGAATAGTATGCCACTCGCCAAAAAACAGCGGACTTTACCGGGCTCAATCATAACTACACTAATCACAATATTGCTTTCGATTCCATTAGTAGCCACAAATAAAATAGAAATAACGCAATTTGAACCCAACATCGGTCTCTACTTTGAAGGTATTGGCAACACCAGAATATCACGTTCAGAATGGAACATCATCTCCTACTACAATTTAAACCCATTTTGGCAAGAAATGGCTACATTCATACATGAAACAACAGCATTGACTCACCTATGCAATCTTCTTACCCAAAAGACTACTTGCTCAAACGTTCTCCAGGAAATTAATTTTAGCATAACAGACTTAAAGGATAAAAATCTCCTGCTCAAAAGAAGAGTCAAACGTGGCGCAATTAATGTTGTTGGTAATGTCGCTAATTCACTGTTCGGCATTCTAGACTCGGATTACGCCGAACAAATGACAATTACTATCAACACAGTCAACGAAAATGAAAACCATCTGAAGCAACTCCTAATGAATCAGACATCAATTGTTGATGCAACTTTAAATGTACTAAACAAAATGAGGAGAATGTAAAACAAAAGTTCAGGAACGTAGACGACCAATTAACTAAAATCACATCCAGATTACACGAAACTGAAAACGAACAGTATCAAGCAAAGCTGTTTCGAATGTTTATGTTACGATCTGTTCAACTTTCCGTAACCTCATCAAGGTTACATAGGATTCAATCCGAAATTATAGCAGCATTAACGGATTCACACCATGGAAAAATAAGTCCAATGCTGTTGTCACCAGTCGTCAACTTCAATCTGAGATAGTGCAAATAAGAAATCACCTTCCAACATCCCTAGAATTACCAGTAAGTAACGACAACATGTTGCAGCTGTACAAACTCATGAACGTAAAGGGAGGCGTGACCAAAGACCACGTCATTTTTCACATATCTATTCCGTTATGTGATCCAGAAACATTCGAACTTCTTAAACCACACCAAATTCCGGTTCTAACAAATGATCAATGCTTGCCATAATGCCATGCGGTGACCTTCTCGCCGTAAATGCTCACAGAGATCAATATTTCATCTTGACAGAAAGGCAGTGGACCACATGTGCAACCATTAAAGAGAACGAATTCCTATGCCAACATATGCAATCAAAATACAAGGCAAACGCGAACAAATGCTTATGTGAACTTTCGCTTCTTAACCATAACATTCAAAAGGGATGTGACATTGGTCCTATTGCTGGCAGCACATTGCTAACACAATTGGAGTACAGCAATCAATGGCTATATACAATGCAGCAGCCTTCGCGAATAAGTTCAGTATGCGGACAAGAAAAATCTCAGCTAACCTTAAAAGGATCCGGTCTCCTAAAATTAGCATCAGATTGCACACTCAAATTTAACTCTATCATCATCAAGGGTCATCAAATCGTCTCAACATCTCTTCAAGCATCCTACATAAGAATGAGCAATTTCAGTGACATTATTTATCTGTTGAAGTCCAGTTTGAGAAAGTCCAAAATAAAGTGTATGCTGATCAAATCAAAAACATCTCCGAGATACAGAGCACACTACATCAAAAGGTATCTGATGAACTACCATCACAAATCAAACACATACAATATCACCACGGAACCGTTGCTTATATCGCTCTCACTCTCGCAATCATAATCATCATGGCAGTTGCTTGGAAAAAGACACGCTGTAAATCGTTTAATTCAAATCAACAAACTCCACAGCCTGCGGCACGTCAACATATTCCAGCCCAAGAATTTGCGGTAACAGTCACATAATTTCAACATAAATATAGTACTGATAACACACACAAAGAAAGGTAATTTAAGGTTGTTCTGATTTGTAGTCTGTTGAGCATGGCTCAACGGCGGGGTGTATGTTCAAACCTTCGCATTAAATTTCTGTCACATGTATGTCTGTACATTTATATACATCGATATACATACATATGACTGCGCGAAATTAGTGCAACAACCTTAAATTGCTTTTCTTTGTGTGTGTTATCAGTACTATATTTATGTTGAAATTATGTGACTGTTACCGCAAATTCTTGGGCTGGAATATGTTGACGTGCCGCAGGCTGTGGAGTTTGTTGATTTGAATTAAACGATTTACAGCGTGTCATTTTCCAAGCAACTGCCATGATGATTATGATTGCGAGAGTGAGA